>OY735220.1:51632035-51654535 GCA_963457665.1 Thysanoteuthis rhombus
TTACACATTGTCTGGAAAATCTGATAAATATGCATGTAAATACACACGCATACAATATATCTATATGTAGAGAGAGAAAGAGGGAGAGAAGGAGAGAGAAGAAATGACAAAGAATGTAAAATGTGCAGATGTGTGAAGATTTGATTAAATATTTTGCCAATAGGTTTTCGTGATTAACGACAAATTAAATAAAATTTCGATGAACGTTGTATTTTTTCATCTAATTTTGTGGTTGTTAACTCAGAAAAACAATGTGGGTTTTAATTTAATAGATAAGAATAACACGAAAAGTATAATATAAGTATGATATAAAATAAGTGCGAGCAAAATAAGACTGCAAATAAGTATGATAAATCATGAGAGACAAAAGACATTTTAATTCAAAATGAATGCACGCTAAAACACGGAATATAAGATGTTCACACACTGAACGTTTTAATAATAGAATTTCTGATTCGAAATGATTTTGATCAGATCCTTGAATCTATAGATAACCAGGTCTTGTTTGTCAAACAGTAGAAACAGTCAAAAATTCAATGTCGCTCGGTAGCTTGTCGTGTTGGGGGTGATCAAATGAAAAAAATAGGGAAAAGGGATGATCATTGAATAGAATACACCTTTTGTTGGGCAACGATCATAAAAAATATTTTTGAAGAAAAAAATCAAATTCTGTGGGGGAAAAACGATGGGTCCAATTCAGCATAAATTTATGCAGTAAACTGGACGAGGAGGGTTATAAAAACAAAAAAAAAATTTTGTAAATCGGATACAGGATAAATAGTTTCGTATCCAGCCCTCTATCTGCATTGTTTCGGCTTGTATACGCGATAAATACATATCTAGCGAGGAAGACCAACTTAAGAATAGAAGAGACCAATTTTGACAATTTAGGCGACGGTTCAATCTGACAGTTTCATATATATATATATATATATATATATATATATATATATATATATATATATATATATATTGGGTACATAAAAGCTTCAGTGCTTTGCAGCAGATAAAACTTTTATTTATACGTTTGAGCATATATATATATATATATATATATATATATATATATATATATATATATATATATATATATATAATATATGCAAATGCTTTGCAGAGGCTTTGTTAACCAACTGGATGGTCCCCTCCAATCCTCCAAGCTGCCCACACATGTTCCAATCTTTGCGTTTTTTCATGTAAATGAGCGTGTTCTGTTTTTTTTGTCTTTTTAAAAGTAGGAATCTTTATGACAGATTATTGTGGTGCGTGTAAAATCTATGGCTATCTACATTTCATCGGTATCCCCGTAATCAATGAATACTGTGACCGTTCGGTCAGTTCCCAGTGAGGCTTCAAGATTCTGCTGAAATATATTGCTTGGGGGGCAGCTGTTATTCGTATCGGACTGTTTTTTTTTGTTTTTTCTGTTCATTTGAGAAAATTTTTCCTATGTCTTGACCGGCCTTTGTTGTCTTCTTACTCAATTCTACCTGGCGTACGCTCGAGTAAATTCCCAAAATCGCTGCAATATTCTCGTAAAAAGTCGGCAAGGGTGTCCACATTCACACACTGACAGTTCCCATATATATATATATATAAATATATATATATATATATATATATAGAGAGAGAGAGAGAGAGAGAGAGAGAGAGTGAGGGGGGGCGAGGGAGATTTGTCAAACCGGGATATAATTCAATAAATAAATTTAACTTAGTAATGGTTCCATATCACAAGAGTGATTGTAGCATTCCTGGTATGCAGAAGGGAAACCTTCATATACTTTTTTCATGTTAAAAGGTGAATTAGATGCTCGAATAGGTACCCAGAAGTCGTTTTGGTTAGAAGTCGACCAAGTTGTTCACATTCAGCAAGGTCTATATCCATATGTTTATTTATAAATTCGTTTATGTATTTATTTGCCCATTGAATGATTCATCGACTCGTTTTTTTGTTTTGTTTTGGGGTTTTTTGCTGTTTTTTTTTATCGACTTATGGAATCATTTATTCACCAGTCTGTTTATTTATCGATGTCGTTTTTACTCCATTTTTTTCTGTCACTAGTTTATTGAACAACTAAACCAATCAAAAGTAAAAATAAGATATGAGTGAGGAATAAAGAAGTCCCGATTGCATCCAAGTACAGGAGATGTTGTTACTGCTTCAATGGTTGCACAGCTTGCAGAAACGTCAGACCAATGAAAAGAACGTCCCTCTCTCTCTCCTTGTTCTTTCCCTCTCTCGCTCTCTGCTCTTTCTCACTGTCTTCTCTCTCATTGTATCCTACTCGCTATCTCTGTTATTCTCCCTGAGTCACACGTCTCTCTCTCTCCCTCTCTCTCTCTCTCCCTCTCTCTCTCTCTCTCTCTCTTACTCCCTCCAGCACTCTGAACTCACCGTAATTCTCTCTTAATCTCTGTCTCTGTTCCTTTGTCAGTCGCTGCCCCTCTTTTCGTTCCTTTCTCTTCCCCCCTCTCTGTCTGTCTGTCTGTCTGTCTGTCTGTCTGTCTCTCTCTCTCTCTCTCTCTCCTGGCGCCTTCTATCCGTCCCTATCTTCCCTCGTCCAATCTCGCATGTTTTCTTGTTAGTTTATTTTTCTTGTTTCTGTTTTCTTTGTTTTTTTGTTTTTTTCTAAATCTTTTCAAGATTTTGCAATTCAGGCGTAAAATACTAACAAAACATTCTGTTGTGTCAACTTCGATATTTTTTTTTTTTTTTGTCCGTCCGATTTTCCCTTTTGCAATTGAATGGGTAATAAAAAGGAAATCAAATTGGAACATATCGATCCCTCTTTACGGACAGTCGTGTTCCAGAGGAAGAGTGAGAAAAAAAAAACTTGCGAGACATAAAGATTTTCACCCATAAGGTTGAATACAAATATTAATCATAGGCAATAGCATTCATCCAAACCTGAAGAAGGAGTTTCGAAACATTAAATTATCACATATTCAATATGACAATTCTGCCTTATTCTTGAGAAAATGATTTCGCCCATATGTACAAAATTTGCAACGCATTCCTGCATTGAAATCATCTTGGATGCATTTCTATCATAATTCCTTTGCAGTACCTTTACAAGAAAGGCAAAAATGCATTTACTCGATGCATACGAGGTCTGTGAAGAAAGTAACTGTGACTTTGACATGAATTGCTAGTTGAAGGGGACCTTACTGCACATGAAAGAACAGAATACTTCATTTAGGAGTAGTCAGTCTGCAGTGGATTGAACATTTGTTCTGGAATGGAAGGAAGGAATATATATATATATATATATATATATATATATATATATATATATATATATATATATATATGTATATATATATATATATATATGTGTGTGTGTGTGTGTGTGTGTGTGTGTGTGTGTGCGTGCTTATTTTAAACTGGTTGGAAGTTGAGGATTGCCATTTGGTATTTTTGAAGACCAAAATTGTAAAAGGTGTACTGTAAAGACTATTTGTTTCCGAAAATGAAGATTTGGAACTGAAGTTACTTTTACAAGAGATTGAAAAAAACATGCATTTTAATCATGCAAGTTCAATCTAAATATGATGGATTTTAAGTTACTTGATTTGGGGGGCAAAGGAACTTAATTTGGACCAAAGACAATATAAAGTTGGACTTGGTACTAAAGCTACTTATGCTGGTCCTCAAATCATACTAAATTGGTCATGTATGGCAAAAAAACATCTGGTAAAGTATAATTGCACTGAAAGATACGAAAACAGTTGTAAATATAGGTCACTGATACAAACATCCCCACTTGAAATGTGAAAACAAAATAACAGTCTGAGTAGTGAGTGACGGGACACTGCAGACAAATAAACCATCAGTCCTAATGGTATAAACAGACTGTTAGGATTTTAGACTCCATATTGACACCTGCTCCATCAATCTCTATTCATAGAGGAACTGTCAAAATTAGCAACTGAAGCGGATAAAATTGCTTCGTTTTCATTCAAACATTTCCAAATGGAGAACCAATACGAAAATGTGAACGTGGGATCCAGTTAAAACAAAGCTTTCCCTCCACTATTGGAAAGTTGAACGTTCCTATTTGGAAAAAATGGTATGCTGAATGGCGTGTAGCGAAGGAGGAATTACCATTAATTTACATCAGAAATATTTTGAGTGTTCCCTTGGTTTAGTCTTCGGAGGTTGGTGTGTAGAAGGGAGACTAGGATGTAGGAGGGACAGTGAATGAGGTTAGCGATCGCTTCTAAAATTGCTCACTGCAAAACAAACGATGACCTCTATTCTCGTCTTTCATCTTATTTGTTAAAGCGAATTGACTCAAAACGAACTTTCGGAAAACGGATGATAGCTGCATTTACTCAGCTTAGTCTAGTCTAGCAGATAGTTTTATTAGGAGAAAGATTTTTTGCGTTAATCTTCGACATGCCTATCTTGAAGATCACTTGAAATCGTGATTTCGACCTTTGCCAAAAATACCAACCACTAGACCCATCATAATCAGATCTGGTTCGCTAGGGAATGAATGGTCTTCACTGCAGAGGTTGAATACACTCCTGGTCGAGAAAAAATTGGCCATTTTTTTTTAATTAAATGGTTTGCAATTATTCTTTTGCTATAAGTGAAATAGTCGGAAATGTTATATAACAATGTGTTAGTATGGTATAGTCTCTGTTTGTTTTTGCTTAGAAAAGAAAGCCATTTGGACAAGCTATTTGATTGTTTGTTTATAGTGTGCTACTCAGTGTAGATCAGTTCATCTCCCATTGCTTCTTCTAGCTGGTCAGTGATCCCAATTCTTCCCGCTGGTTTTGACCCCAATATGCGCCCATATGTTCTCAGTAGTTTCAAGATCATAAGATCATTTGGGAATGTGCCTGGCTCAGTTTTTCCCCTAGGATTGTACAAGATCCATGCCCATACGTATACGCTATCTCAACCCAGTTTTTCCTGTGTCGTGAGAGAGAGAGTGAGACAGACTGACAGAGAGAGAGAGAGAAAGAGAATTGGAGAGGGAGATACAGAGACAGATATAGTGATATTGTTTGCATGTGTTTAAGCATCCGTACGCATGAAATATAGTATATGCGTTGGGCAGAATCTGCAAAATAGCCTAATTGACGAAGTTTCAATTCCTTAATTAAATATGTAAATGAATTCCTACGCAGTTTTAATTTGCTCAAAACAAAGATAATGGCGACTATTTTTACGTTCAAAAATTCATGTTATCAACTTGAAATCGAACTTTTTCTTTTACAATAAAATAAGTAAATTTGGCGAAATAAGCAATTTCGCCAATTCGGTGTAACATATACAAGAAACACGTATAAACAAATAAATGAAGCTGTGTAAAAAGCCCACATTGATGGAACGTTTCCCCGCGGAACATACGTATGACTAGGAAACCAGGAAGAGAGAAACACGAACACTTCATGCGCCAACGCCACCTGCCGTCAGCTTAATGGAGCGGTTAAGCTAGGTTGAGCCTGGCAAGTCAGCGGATTAGTGAAGCGGTGTTAATCCTATCAGATTAAGGTGGACTGGAGAAAGTGCATTTGGGCAGAAGGCGGAATAGAAAAAAGGGGTTAAAGGTGATTGATGAAATGTGTGTGGCGGGGACAGTGGGGAGCATACGAGGATGGTTAATGAAGGAATAAGAGGATAGTAGGAGGAGGAAGGGTCGAATAGGAAGATAAAGAAAGAGGGGGAGTAATGAGATGTGTAGGGAGTAGGGGAAGAAAATATAGTTTTGAACTTGAGAGGTTGTTGTGAAACAGAGAGAAGAATGAAGATGGAAGAAGAAGAAGAAGAAGAAGAAGAAGAAGAAGAAGAAGAAGAAGAAGAAGAAGAAGAAGAAGAAGAAGTCCTTATTCAAGAAGTTAACGTATATTAAAAAAACATATGCCCAGTAAGAGGGGCGTGGTATCATCTAAAAGGTATTCTTTCGCTGTCTTCCCGCGAAAAAAACATAACAAGTAGAAACTAACTTTTCTGCAAACACACAGACAAAAAAGAAAGCAAAAATTATTACCTTTAAGTGAAAGGCAATTAGCATCAGTATGTGTTATAAAGTCACGCAATAAAAACATTAATTCACAAATAGCTTAATGAATCACCCAGTGGATCAGAGAAAAATAAACTGCACTAGGAAGATATGCTATATTAACCTTCCAACCAGAATTGAAAAGAAATACTTCGTCTACGAGATGAAAAATCAATAATTTCTACGTTTTCGTTCGAAAGTGTGCATTGAAATATTGTTTACATAAACTTTTTTTTGTAGAAAGTTTGAAGACCAGGGCGAAGATAGAAATTAGAAAGAAAATATTTATTGAAAGAAAAAAAAAATCTTGTGTGATCATCTGCATAATGATAGTGGAATCTTAGAAGTGTCATGGAAATATACATTTTATATATATATATTACATTTTCTTCAGAAGGATTTCGACCAATGGGGACAACGTCTGACTCCAATTGCTAATTCGACACAACAAATTATGATAAAGCTGGCTGAGACAATTCTTATGCACTTTATAATCAGTAAACATGTCATTTCCGACTATCATGTGTTTGTTCCTTTTGATGGGCAGTGATCACCAAAAGAAAGAATAAATTGAAAATAAAATAAAATAAAATAAAAAAAACAAGCGTGGGGCTGCCGGACACTAAGTGAGGGATAGTATGAAAAAAAAAAAAAAAAAAAAAAAAAACCTGACGGACCAACTTCAAAACTTAAGGAAATATGTGTTAACATTTTTTGTTGATGGTTTCTGATTAAAAACACCGTGAAAAAACTTTTAAAAAACAAACCGAGTGAACGAGGAATTGTTCGCTGTGGAGAGCCATGATCAACCAAGCATGCGATGCTCCAAGCAACCGGAGATCCTGTGAAAACTATTCTTAGAATGGATAGTGCCAGCATCGGTAACAGGGAAAATGTCTTCAATCCGAATTCGAGAAAAAAAAAGATACTAAAAATCCACTCAAGTTTGAGATAAGAAACAACACAAAATGAAAGAACAAAGCTGGTTAGTCATCCAATAGAAACCGTCTTTTCGGAAAAATGGCGTTCTAGGGGTGATCAATTTAGAGATAGGAAAAAGAAGGGTGATTGATGAATAAGTTACTTCTCTCTCATTTCATTTAGTAGTGTTCCCCGAGAAGATTCTGAATTTTTAGGAAACCGACGTGGATACTGCTAGACACGATGTAAGGGGGGACTTAACATACAATTACAGTGTAAATTGAATTCCTCCCCCCCCCCCAAAAAAAAAATATTTGGGGGAGAAAGAGTTTCAATCAAATTTTGAACTCTTCCCATCCATTGGTGCGGCTTATATGTGCGACACATACATAGATAGACAGACAGACCCACTTAAAGACTGAAAAAACTTATACTGATGTTGAAGGGTGTACAACCAAAGCATTGTGCCGATAGTCACCTATGGATCTGAAACATGAAATTTACTGAAAGTTTGACGATCAAACTGAGAACCATGTAACGTGCACAAGAATGAATTAAGCTCAACGTCACATTGAGAACAGTATAAGAAGGGGAGGTCATAGAAACCGTTACAAAACTCAAATGGCGATTGGCTGGCCATCTCACTAGGACAAACGTTGGACTTCTCGACTCGAAACGTGAATCAACAGAGATCATACGCGAAAATGTGGCTGGCAAAATATGAGACCGGTTCAGTATTAGCTCTGCAACGCCCACGATAGAGGGATTAGATGAATCTTGGAAAAGGTCTATGTTCAATGACAGATGCGAAAATGCTGCTGGGGTTGATGATGATGGTGATCATCATCATCTTTACTTTGACAGTTTGGCTCTTCGATTTCCAATCTTTGGCGAGAAAGATTCTTATAGAAATTCCGACCAGAGTGCAACCAGTGGGAATAGAGGAATGAAAATGTGTGATGCAGCCTGGAAACTGGTGGAAAAACTAAAGAAGAAAAATTAAATACTGCCAATTTCTTGAAATTTTAACTTTTAGATTCATATTTTACTTTCGCTTATAACATTTCGATGTCACGCTTTCAATTCGAGTGGATGCTAACCAAGCAAGAAGAAATTTCAGGAGAAAAGAGACGAACGAACTAAAAACAGGAAAATATCAATATACCGAAATTTTTAAATTATGATATTATCGTTTAGATCGGAAGAAATATTGGGGTACAACAACAAAAAAGTGCAGGAAAAAAAAAGAAATAAAACACAGTAACAGGCACCATCGGATTTTGCTCTCCAATCCCCTGTATCGTGGCTATATGAATACATCACACACTATCTTGGAAAGTTCTCCATGAATTTTGATGATATTCTGGGGAAGGGAGGGTAATCGGCTATGGACAGGATGATTAAATATTAGGTTGGATCCAATATTTTCTAATTGTTTACATTTACTTCCTCTGCGGTGTGACTATTTCTATTTAGTTTCTAGAGACGAACATGTTGGCAGTGGTATAAGCTCTCCGAATCCTTTTTTAATTTCCCATTTTGTGTGATTTTTCTCCGTGAACGCCAAAGTTATGGATAGTACGAAGGAGAAAAAAAGACAGTCAACTAAGATGAAAGGCAAAATGTGAGAAATGATATGGAACAGTGATTCTGAACGTGAGGTAGGGGTTTCACTAAAGGGCAGTTTGAATATCTTCGGAAGCATTTTTGAATTTAGCTGGAAAGCGACCCAAGACTCAAAGCAAACTCGATTTAAGGCTCAATTAATCAATCCCTAATAGCATAATACAATTAATTGTTAGTTTTACAGAAGTTTCTATAGTGACTGATGCTCAACTCGTTAACTTTATGATATATGAAAGTGATTATGTAAATGAGTTGTTGTTACCGAATTTCATAGCAGGAATATTTCTGAAGTTACTATATTAGTACTTTTTCTCAACCTAGAAATTGTGTCTTTACTGACACTTATCCTGTTGAGATGGGTAGTGTTGACAGAAGTAATATCATTTATTTCATTCTATTCATCTTATTAGATGGAGAATTGTGAATCTCATTCTGTTATTGTTTGCTAATGTTGACCTTCATCTTAACTGCTGTTATTTTTGTTGATGTTTTTTTTTTTGGGGGGGGGGGGGGTATTTTACTGCAACTGAACTCGGGTTACATTTCCACCTAAAAGCGAGTAGATCAATTACTAGTGCGGATGAAAATGAAAATTAAGTTCCTGATGAGAATCGAACCCACACTAATCCGAAGTCTAGCCTGCTAAACGCACGACCACTCTTACCACCGAGCAACTGTAACTCAATCAAACCCTAATATTCATTTCCTGTCCCGATCTCTCCTGCATCATGTATGTTATTAACTGATAATCCGGTATAAGTAATCCATTGTTTATTTCACTTATTTTTCTTAATAAATTATTTTCAATCAACGATATCGATTTTCTGCTACAATCTACTTTCATCTTAATTGTTAATTTATTTACTCACTGCTAAAGGGAACCTGTGTTTATTTGCGATAAAAAGGGACAGCAATCAAGATGGACGTGAATAGTAGCAGGAAATTAATCATATATTGATATACATCAGTATTCAGAGGAATATTTGGAGCTTGGCTGTTTGCTTTAAAAAATCATATAAGATGTGCCTTTTCAGAACATCATATATACTTTAGAACATCATATATAATTTTGTTTTTTCGATAAAAGGAGGCCTTAAATTGTTCGGCTGTCACGGTGACGTATGAAGCAAGAAAGGTTAGTAACTCTGTTATAAAGGTTTTGCGCAAAGAAAATTAAATTCAGAAGCTAATCGGGAGGAAAGTAGACAAAAATGAAGAATAAAAAAACTTTCCTGAGAAGTTGAGATTTGACGTGAGTGAAAATATTGGATGAAAGTATCAAAAAATTATACGAAGAAATAAATAAGTGGAATATTGCGTGAATTTAAAGTATGTAAAGAAAAAGAAAAAAAAATGACACCTGAATAAGACCTTACAACAGAATATATATTTTCTCATTTTTTAGGAGTTCTTTTGGGGGAGTATTCTATCTTATTATTACTAGAGGGCGTCTAGAAATTATGAAAAAGTTTCGGCGTTTGAATACAAACAAACCACTTTAGAAGGGCAGACAAATCATGGCTGTAGTTCATATTGCCGGCAGAAAAATTCCACGATAAAAAAAGAAACACTATACAAGGTCTGTCTGGAATGTATTGAGCCATTTAATATTATTAACTAATATATGGCCTACCTAGGATAAAGGCAACGTATTATTCCTTTAAATATTCCAGATGTTACTTCACACATTTATCCCAGCATCCCTTCCATTTCAAGAGCCTGCAAAGTCTTCTTTCGGGATCACCATGGACAACCTCGTCACGTTCTGTTTAGTATTGTCAACAACCTTGAACCTTTTTTCGGAACAGCTGAAAGTTGAACTGAGCTAAATCTGGACATGATAGATCTTATAGACCTAGCTGATGTGATGTTTCATTCTTTGTCCCAAGATGTGTCGCGAGGAAAGGAAGGATAATCATTCATGATTGCTGCCATCGGGCAGTGAACAAGTGAATCGAATGACGTCTCACTACTGACTGAGTAACTTCACGGGAAAGCATCTTCTCACATATGCACAATGAAGGTCGACATTAATCGGCCGCCAAGATTTATCAAAACCTTACCCTGTTCCCAAGATGTTCAGAATATCTTGATAGTTTCTGGATAGTCTCTCTCTCTCTCTCTCTCTCTCTCTCTCTCTCTATATATATATATATATATATATATATATATATATATATATATATATATATATATATAGTGTGTGTGTGTGTGTGTGTGTGTGTGTGTTTGTGCTTCATGATTTTATGATATTTGAAATATATATATGCATGCACAGATGGATTTCTTAATCATAACAAAATCGGGTTTCTCATGAGGAAGGGGGTACCGAAAATGAATGAAGCCCGGAAACTGGTTCAAAAATATTTGAAGCCTCTCAAAAGCAGAATATCAGTTTCAATGCGGAAGCAATATAAATATGTCTGGCGTGATTTCATATTTTCATGATTGTTCTACGCCAGATCTAATGCTTTCTTTAGAGAAAAAAAAACAAAAACAAAAGGGAAATGTTGGCTAAAAGTTGGTTGCATTCTCCCTGACTAATAAATCAATTTAAACATAAGAGAGAAAAGAATACAGTGGAATCACATCGCTACCACAGTGGTGCAAAGTCCTCTACATCATCATCGATAGTAACCTTTTAACGACCGTCGTTAAAAATTGATCTTTCCCCCCCCCCCCAAGACTCACGAGATTTCTCTTTCATGGTCGTCGCGGAGCCAATACTTTCTGGACTTGTCAAGTTCGTCACGTTCATATTTTGTCAGACACATTTTTGCATTTATCAGGGGATCAATGCTGTAAGTTATGATATCCATCGTTAGTCTAACATTCTAACAACATGGCCAGTCCATTGTCATTTGAATTTTCTAATCGATTCCATAATTCTATCCTGTTTTTCTTTGATATAGTGTGCTATCTTGTGATCTCTCAAGGTGATATGGAACATGATACTCGCCTGTGCATGCTGTGTGATACTCAGTTTAAGGTTTTATCTTTTTGTTAGATTCCATGTTTCAGCTCCATCGGTGACTATCATGACGTTTCAATTGTTGTATTCCCTTCTTTTTAGGACTGATGAAATTTTCTTGTTCTTGAAGACTGGACTTACTTCACCGAAAGTTTACCACCCTTTAATAATTCTTCGCTTGTTTCACATTTTGGGAAATTTCGATTTGCAGTATATCTTACCTAGCCACAGTTTCTGAATGAGTGTTTTTGTTTTGCTTTTTCTCCGAAGTCAAAAATACATCTTTTTTAATGCTTTATACTTGAAATAATCAGTTTTTCAGTCAAAAGGCAGTTAACAGTGACCATTAAAATTTACTGAGGGGACCACTGTCAGCACATACGGTAGAACAGCCAATATTAAAATCAATAAATGTTAGCAACAAACATTCCTAACTAATAAAATCTTTTCATGATATAGTAGGTGGTGCAAAATTAACTTTCCATTCAATAATTCAAATAACTTTTTTAATAAAAAAAAGTGAAGTGTCTCGCCATCACAGTCTATAATTGAATAACCGCGGCATTAAAATTTGATGGGAAAAAATACCATTGAAGAGTAACTATGGTCAAAACTAATTCTATTCTATATGATATTGCTGGCGTTCTCCAATGGAAAACATCTAAAATACAGTTAGAAAAATTATCTTGGAATAGCTAGATTTTGGAGAATTTAGATTTTATTGATAAACTTACTTTGAATTAATTTTCGATTTTCAGCCTTGAAGAATCGAACCCTTCATGTTCCTAGGCAGCTTATGATACATCAGGTTCAAATGCTTTATTTTTTTGCAAATATCATTCTTCAGTTCCTGAACTGTTTTTCTGACTCGTTCATGTAACTCTCTGTTCAAGATAACCCGAGATTAATTACTGATCTACATTGAATTCATTCAAGATGTGGAAAATGGAAGACATTTGCAAGATTATATTTTCCAAAATTATTTCAAAGCAATTTCCAAGACCCGAAAATAATTATTCCTGAAAAGAAAATTTCTTTACTTTTTTTTCTAAAAAAATATTTAATGTTCCAAATGAAAAATGAGCTTTGCGTCGCCCTATTTAGAAAAAAAAATTGCAATTCATGATGTATTTAATTCGGGGAAATTATCTGAACGTTTCACGTTAAATGGAAAGGTTCAATATTCTTATCTAATCTGGAGCCGAAAAAAATATATCTGCGAACGAAAATTAATGTTGTTTTAATATGGGCAAAAAGCAACTTTCTTTGAATAGTAAACATATGATAAGAGCCGTATTTCTCATACTTATAGCATGTTATCGGATCTCTCCTTTGTTTTTTTTTCACTTTAAACAGCGTAACTTTTTTTTAACCTCTCTCCCCCTCTCCACTTCACAGTCAATCTACCCAACACCATTTCACCCCCTCCTTTTCCATCTTCTTCCTAAACTTCGTAACTTTTTTTGAAACAAAGGATGAATATTCGAATGAATTTTGAACATTATTTTGAATGGAGGAAACAGAAGGTGTTACCTAAATCCTTTGGTGAAAACTTCTGTTCTGTATATTTTGGTCTTACAATCATCATCACAATCGTCATCTTTATCATTATCACTATCATCATCATTTGTTTAGCATACGTCGTTGGACATACACCTTCCCTAAGTTTCGCCAGACTTCTCTCACTGCAGCCAGTATTTTCCGATTTTTTTCCTAATCTAAAGATTCAGGGATGACCTGACGAGTATCACGACCAAAAATCAATAATAGATTTTTGAAAGAGTATGAAATAATGACCAAAACAAGTTTAGTCACTTGTTAGAAACCGTCACGGGACCAACGTCTTTTGGTAGCATTCTGTGTTGGGGGGATCAATTAGACAAAGAAAAGGATGATCAATAAATGAGTTACTCCTCTCGCATTTCATTATGTGGTTTTCACTAACTAAAGGCTGTAATTGAGCAAGCAACTCGTGTAAACTCTGCTGGGCACAAACTAAGATATCAATTGGAGAATGCACCAACAATGTAGATTGAGACCTCTCTGAATAATTTTTGTTTTGGGGGTGGGTGAGAACTGAAAGAACATTTGCCAGATGAAAGGTGTAGATGTTCAAATTTTCAGCTCTCCAAGTCCATTGGTTTGGTGTGTTTGCACGATATATACATGAATAGGTAGCCAGCTACATACCATGTACATGAATAGGTAGCCATCTGGTCAGCCCAACAGCAAGTCAGAACCACTTGAAAACCTAGAAACCTTTGTTTACAACTTATCTTACCTCTTACCATACGTAGAAGGCTTAGAAGTCTGATGCTCCTGTTATCATAATGGAATGTTGTTTTTGTGTATGTGTGCGTGTGTGTGTGTGTGTGTGTGTGCGTGTGTGTGTGTGTGTGTGTGTGTGTTCAGCTGTATAATGATTTATTTATTGTCTGATATTTACTAACAACAGGGCAATTTCTTCACTGATTCTATGCCTCACTGGGCTGACTAGTTGAGCTTTATTCAATATGGACTGAACGTATAGATGTACTTGGGGTGTGTAATTAGGAATTAATTGATTTGTATAATTAGAAATCAATCAGTTAAGTATTAACACGGCTCAGTTTCGAGACATGGAAGTCTGTTCGATCTTCTTACTGATATCTGATACCACCCCCCCTGTATTCAGATTCTTCCTTTGTGGGACTTGTCACATACTTTTCGAATTACTGCTCCAGCCTGAAATCCGAACGCTTAACTAACGGAAGATATATCGAATCACCGTAGTTCCTCATATATCACGCCCGACCAACCAGCTAAGTTGGCTACAGATTTCTGTGCGTGTGTGTGTGTGTGTGCGAATGTGTGTGTTTGTGCACGTGTTTCCAGGTGCTCCTGGTCACGTTTTTTTTGGGCTACAATCTTGAAATTTGGCATGAGTACATTCTAGTGCTTTTTTGGTTGTTACTGTTCATTTTGGATCAACAACACCCAGATCTTGAGCTGATATTTTCAGATAATCTTAGATAGAGGATCCATCCCTTTAGATAAGTTTGGATAACTATTTAGATAATTAGTTCCAGTGCAAACACAGGCTACGTTGGTTCATCTGTTAGAGGTGGGGATATATTTGGTTTATTTTTAGACATTCCGTATTTATCTCTAAAATGTGACGTTCAGTTCGTTGACATTTTGAAAATTCGTTTCTGTACCTAAATCACGGTTGGGTAAGTGAATTATTTTCTCTTGATAAAGAGTAATCATATATAGGCGCTACGCCTCTAACGATAACGGAATCAAAGTGTTAAAAATAAGTAGATGTACACTGGTGAGAGAGGGCGACTATCTTTGGCATTCTTAAATGTTGGTAACCGTCAAGGTAAGCTTAATTAGCAGTGCGCACAATTAATCAGTAATGTGAGATGCCAGAGGAACAGGTTTAATTGGTTTTTGAGCAAGTTAATAAGCCGAAATAGATTAATTTGCAGAGAGTTCACAGGTGCATAACATGTATCGGTGCGAAGGAGAAGAAGAGTACGTTATATTCATAGGCAGGTCTTGATAACTTGTAGGGTGCCATCGTGTACAGAGGAAGAATGCAAAATGGTAGTGATCTCGGTGACAACGCCTTGGCCGGATACGAAGCCAAAGGGATGGCTGAATAAGGTTGGGAAAAGGGCTATTTGAGAATTTCCCCTGGGCTCTAATGCAAGGGGCCCCGAAACTATATAAATAGTGATTCAACGACTTTTAGTGACATTATGCAGAGGGAAAAAGCAGAAAGGTCGTGAACAGATTTGGAGGAATCAACTTTTTCTATTTTAATCCTTTTTGTTCTTCCTCTTCTCAGATATATAAAGGGACCCTTGGGAAATCTCCATGGAAATGTATGCAACTTAACAACGGTGTAAAATAATCTAATTCTACGTTGAATACCTTTAACGTTGACCTAACGAGCGTATTCTCGTTATTTGAACGTGCGGACACCGCAACTCAAGATCAATATTTGCATTTTGTTGGTGCACTTAATGTGAACTACCGAAATAAAGATAGAAAAATGAGGATTTTAGGCCTCAAGTATTCAAGGCCACCAGAAAAGTTAGGGAGGAGCGGATTTCAAAGCAGGGAAAGTCGTTAGACGGACAGCTGAAAATCTTGCATTGCTTTGACTAGGAAATTACTGATGGATTGGAAACATACAATGGGATACAATTCTGAAATATATATTTATTTGATTTTCCATTGCGTCGATCAAATATGTAATATTTACTGTTGTATTTACTTGATGCGTTGTGATCATGAAAATAAAGCAACACATATTTTGTTGCTAATTTCACTAATATATTGTATCCTCTCATCGCTGGGAAAGTCATAAATATGAAAAAATATGAATCACGAATAGTAAAACCACGTATTAAGACTGAAATGGCTTCTGTTTTTGCTCACTAGCCTATGGTTAGAATTAACCTAAAGATCAAATTTCAGTTTATTTGATGGTTTTTTAATATGATACATCGAAAATATTAGCGGCCATTTTCGATGTATCCTATCTTAGTCATATCATACAAAAGCAGGAGTCAATTTTGTTCTCGTTTGTTGTGATGTCTGTTTCTGTTACGTCCAAGGAGACAGACGTATAAAATCAGCGATATCTTATAATGCAAACACAAGGGCTTTACATTAGCAACTCGTTACTAAAAATGCCGGGCAATCACAACACTGCTTGAATCATCATCATCATCAGTCTTTTAAAGTCCATCGTTGGACATAGACCTTCCTCAGGATTCAACACATTTCTCTATCATGGGGTTAGCAGAGCCAGTATTTTCTAAATTTGTCTAGCTCGTCTCTCCATCTAATATTCTGCCGGCCTCGGTTGCGCATGTGATCTCATGGAATCCATGTCGGGAGTCACGTTGTCCTTCGGTTGTCCACCATTCTTGCAACATGGCCAGCCCACTGCCATTTGAGAGTTTTTATGGATATTATGATATCTCTGACTCCTGTCTTCTTCCGGATGTACTGCGCTGTCTTGTGGTTTCTCCATGAGAGGTCCAGCTTTCATTTGCACGTTGCATGGTTCTCAATTTGCCGATCTGTCTCTTGGTTCCATGTTTCAGCACCATAAGTTACTATAGGGGTGGATGCATTGGCTATACACCCTTTTTTAGGATTAATGGGATCTTCTTATTTTTGAAGGCTGAGCTTGCTCTGCCAAAGCAAAACAATTGAAGTCTGCTTATAACAGTTGCTACTACTGCTTTCGTGAATAAATTTTGTTCAACGCTTCAGTATTATGAGGAAAAACAAACATTAAAAATCAGTCTTAACTTGTTATTTGCAAGTTAATTCTATCTCAATAAGTGGATAAGTACATTTATACAAAAAACACAAAAGGAATCGTTATAGATAGATGGGTGTATATATATGTGTGTGTGTGTGTGTGTGTGCGTGTGTGCGTGTGTACGTATTGGATATTAATAGTTATCGCCTGAGTTTCAAAACATAAATTTGAATTGAAATTAAAACGATCATATCTATTCAAGTATATATATATATATATATATATATATATATATATATATATATATATATATATATAGAGAGAGAGAGAGAGAGAGAGAGAGAGAGAGAGAGATGGGGGGAAGTGAGAGGGGAGGAGAGAAATATTTTGAGAGAAAGAAAGAAATAGATAAATATGAATACATAGACCTTTGATATACACACCAATAGTTACATTTATATATCATATATGGGCATATCCTTATATTACACATTCGTTTATGTATCGTCAGAATTGATTGTTTTGAAAGGCATTCATCCTCACGAGATGCCTACATATAGATGTATAACGCTTTTTGATTAAAACATTGTTGCTTTTCAAAGCGTGTTTTCTGTTGTCAATGAATATGTCTCAGGGGAACTCACAGAATAAACATCGGGACAGAGCATAAATCTTCGCTCATTATACCGGAATCAAGTGACAATATGAATAATCCATGAATACGTGCTGTTCTTTTATACACAGTGTTTTATTTCCAGTCTTCGCCCACCTCCCTCCCCCGCCATTTTTGTATTTTCTAATTCCAGAGAAGTAGAATAGCAAATTGGAAAATCGTGTTTTCTTGAAACAATTCCTTAATAGAAAGGCTTTTATGCACTTCTTGTGTTCAGGTTTTTACATCGGTGTGTAGAAAAGAATACGTGTTTTGTATGCGAATTATACGAGTCACGGATATAGGAAGAAGGGAAAGAAGGAGAGAAGAATGAAAGAAGGAGAAAGAAAGACAGAAGAGCTGGGGAACGAAAGAGAATAAAACATGAATGAAAAACAGAATAAGAAATTTTGAAGATAAATTGAACGGAAGGGAAATCAAAATGACAATGGACATGGTTTTCTCAGATGAGAATTGAAATGAATGTTCGGGGAACAAGAATGTAGAATTTAGATATTTATTGTGTAAAGCTGGCCAATGGATTACGGAAGAAGTGATTCAATTTTGGAGTGGATCTATGCACAATTATCTTGCATGCGTTTTACCTATCAGTTAATACAACCTGATATCTTCACCCGATATCTCCAGGAGTTCCCAATGAATTTAAATGATCTATACGGTTGGCAATAGGCTTCAAGAGAAGTCTGGAAACTTTACAGCGAATTTCAACCTCGTTCCTACTCAATGAGTTTCTATGAAATTTGGGGGAAGGATGAACAATATACTAACAAAGAAGTTGATTGAAGAGGTGAAAATCCAAAAGACAATAGAATTGGTTCTCTCGTGTGATAAGGCGGGTGAATGTTCCAGAAACAGTAATGTAGAATTTAGATATTTCCTGATTATTTTATACCAATCACTGAGGCCCAGTAGTAAAGTGCCTGTCTTAAATCCAAAGCAGGGTCATACCAGAGGCATTAAAAATGGTACTCAATACCTCTCCACAAAACACTCGAACAAAAGAACAAATATTAAAGAACCTCTCCCTGACACTGACGGGGTACGAACAAATAACGCTGGATACACCGGATCTCGTTAGCTCACTTATACCTCGTTAGTACCTTGATGAGTGAGAACCGGGGAATACCAAGCGGTGTTGGGGTTACCAGAAGCTTCGACGGGCCAGACCAACCAGAAGCAGAACAATTTCACGCTAGATTATTATTTATCATGTTATCCACCTAGGGTCAACCATTTAAATCCTCGCCAGGCTCGACGTAGCTAAACATCGGTGATCTTACAGGAACCGATGGGTCCAACAGGATTTGGCCGTAACTAGTTGGTCTCGAAGAGAGGTTCCTTAATCTTAGTCTTAAGAGGAAGGCTTTGGCTACCATCATTAATGAGTTGGATATGATTTAGCAATGTAATGAACCACGGTCTATAGAATTGGAGGCGATGCTCGTGATCTGTTGCAGTCTTTGTTGAACACGGAATTCTTCCATTGACCAACATGGATTGGCTAAAAGACAAACGTCTTGACCATATTGGACATATTGCAACCACCTAAAAATAGTGATTACAATTCACCGGTACTCGAAGTGTACGTTCCATCTCCTTCGAAATAAGTAACTATTATTAGTCCGGAAATAACTGTTTTTGAAGAGATTTGTTCTCTTTGCTTTCTGTTCTCTCCTCCGAGAAGACAAGATCAACCAAGTCAGCGCCAACATATAAAAACCGCCAGAACTTCGCCTCACATTGCAGATAAGAAATCGTATCAATCCTTATTGACCATCAATGCAACACTTAGTATCTCCTTCTACCACCAACGTTTAGCCAATATTTGTTGCCACTTCAACAAGTTTTCACAGAGCAAACTATTACTGTGGATAAAACGGCTCTCCAAAATTGTTTTTGGCGTTGACGCAGTAAAAGTGAAAAGAATGCTTTTCCTCACACCCCGACGTCTCAGAGCCTGTTGTTCACACTGTATGTAATCTAGCGCTCCCTTTAGATAGGTGGTTTATATCGTTACATTATTCAGAGAGAAGTGTCTTAACATCAGCACGTATATATATATATATATATATATATATATATATATATATATATATATATATATATATATATATATATATATATATACATGGGTCGTGAAAATATATATACAGTTATTATGTGGAAAATATACAATGGTTTGTGCACAGTAATTCCATTGTTTTATTTACCTCTATTATCGATGTCTGGTGGGTATGATTATTTGGTTGAGTCTTTCCACCATTCTATTTTTCGATCTGTTTGTCCACACGGTATCTCCTAAAGAAGTGGATGGATTTCAATGAAATATTCTGGAAAGATGGACGATAAGAGAAAAGAGGGCGGTTGAATTTTAGGGCAGATTTAAATCTGTCCTCCCTGATGAGCTATATTTATTCGTTCTATTTCCATTCATTAATCTATATTCTCATGTCTTGAAAAAAAAATAGCCCCCCCAAAACTCAAGGATGATTAGTACATTTCATATCTTTTATCAGTTACGATAAATAGACAATTTTTTTGACAACCGTTAGCTATCATCAACAATAGGGAATAAGAGTTGTAATATTCAGCCTCAGATCTTTTTCTTTTCCAAATTCTTCACTGTATTCACATTATATATATATATATACATATATATATAATTATGAAAATTAACGAGGAAGATGAGCAGACAAAAAAACAACAGGTCTGATTAGTCACTGAACAGAAACTAATTATCGGATAGTTACGGAAACAAGATATTATTGCGATACGTTGTGTTGGGGATGATCAAGTGAAACGATTGGGGAGAAAAGTCATGAAATAGTTACCTCCCTTGCAAAAAAAAAGTCCATACTCAACATTACGAGGGGTAAATGATCAAATCATCAGCTTTCGATCACCACTGTTGCGGCATATACGCCTGACACCGACTTACATGGCTAGTCAGCTAGCCAAAATCACTTAAAAACTGAAGAAACCCATGTTGGCAGATAGTTTCTTAGAGATGTGCAGAATAGAGGAAAGAAGCAATGCATGAACTATGGACAAAATACATAGAAGTAATTTAATGAAAAGAAGAGTCAGTTCTAGTGAATCGATCGATTTGAACCGTTGTATTACCAACGTATTTTGGCAACATGTTTTGTTGGGGGTCTTTAATAATAATGATAAAAAAACAGGGATCAATGGATAAGTTATTTCTTTGCCTTTTATAGTTTGGGGTTATCAATGCATTTTGTCGGGCTGCGATCTTTAGCAGGGTCAATTTTCCAGGAAGTTATCGTGAATGCTGCTGGACACAAAGGAATCAATTTAATATAAACTCACATTGCAAATTAAACCTCACATAGAAGAGAAAAAAACACATTTGGGGTTAGGTCCACAACCTCAAATGATGCTGCCTATATGTGTTGTACATTGGTAGCCTGCCAGACCAACGTGAAAACTTAAGAAACCTATTTTGACAGTTCTGATTGACGGTTTTTCAAGAGGTAATAACCGAGAAACGTATTCGTGACTGTGGAAAGGAAGAAGGAAGTGGGGCAAGGAAACTAAATTATTTGGAAGATGAAAGAACAAGATCATCAAAAGAAAAGAGCAAAACGAAAAAGTATTAAGGGAAAGTGATGAGAGACACAGGAATGACTAGTTTAACAAAGGAACAAGGATGAAGGTGGATAGTTTGGTGGAGAAAATGTAAAGTAAGAACAAAGAAAATGGTTAATCATGATATATAAATAGAAGGAAAGACGGATCAGAGAACAAGGGTGGTCGGACTTCTGAGACTTATAGTCTTGTCTTTCTTTCAACCCTACTTCTCATTCCTACTCATTTCTACCCTCGTTTTTTCTTATATCTCAGCTGTCTTCCTTTGTTTTTTTCTTTCCATCCCCTCTGTCAAATGATCCACACTAACCTCCTCTCTACCATACATAATTAGTCCTTATTCTTTCCTTCCCTCCTTTTTTCTTCGTTTCTTTCTTTCTTTCTTCCTCCCACCCTTCCTTCCTGATTGCTACCTCATTTCTTTCATGTAAGTTTGACTTTTCCTTTTATTTCTCTCTTCCTCTGCTTCTTTCTTTTTTTCTTTCTTTCTTGTTGTATTTCCTTCTTCCTTTTTTCTTATCAATTGTCTTTTGATCTATTCGTCTTTCTCGTAACCCGTAACACTCTTGGTATATTTTTCCTCTCCGATAAATTGCAACAAAATAAATTATGAGAGCCATAAAAAAGGACAAATTTACTGCAAAGACAAAACGTAGACAAAAATACGAATTGACATAACGAAAACCAGCAGGACATTCCAAGGGCTAAAGGAAAGAATGAATTAATAATGAAAAAAAAAGCAGATATGATTAGTCACTTGATAGAATTCGTTGCATGACCAACGTCTTTTGGTAGCATGCCGTGTTGGGAACGATCAATAGAAAAATTTGGAAAAGGGGTGATCAATGAATAAGTGATTTTTATCATATTTTGGGGGGTAGTGACCACTAAAAATATCTGAATTTTCGAAAACAACGTTAGAGGCTATCGAACACGAACTAAGGGAACAATTCAGAATAAACTTATACCACAAATTGACCGCCACTAAAGAACTAATTCGGGGGGAGGGCTTATTTTTAAAAAATTCTAGACTCAAATGTTTGAATCTTCCGCCCTGTAGCTTCATTTTTGCAGCCTGTGTGCGTAATACATGCATACATAGCCAGCAAGCCAGCCGGACCGACTTGAAAACAGAAGAAACCTATGTTGACAGTTTTGGTTCACGGTTTCTAGAAGATCTATCATCACAAAAGACGAAAACAACAAATCTTTCATATCTGACCGAAAAGAAGAAAAAAAGAAAATGAAATTTACGATGAGAAATGAAAGCCTAAAATATCTTGAATGACAGAATAAAGAATATTATCATCCATCCATCATACAAGGATACCCCCACCATTTTCTTTCCGTGTCCGTCCACTTAGCGAACGAACTCCATCTTTAAAGACAACAGCCATATTTATTCCTGAGCCAC
>OY735220.1:51659535-51707035 GCA_963457665.1 Thysanoteuthis rhombus
TTCGCCGTTGATAATTCTATCCTTTACTTGGAAGACTGTGAAGAGTCATATTGTGAAACGTAAATGAGATTCATGACGTCAAACGTCGGTTAAATGTATTAGAATTGGATGTGTTACGAGCTTGAGGTAGATTGTGGCACAGCTTGGAGTATTTGTTACGGTTGGCATTTTGCTCCTTTATTTGCTCATTTATTTTTACGATGAGTTAACGGCAAACACTATCCTCCTTGAAAGATAATCATAGTTTTGAGGCTTGACCGTGTGAGTTGATTGATTGTTCAATCTTACTTCTCAAAGCCTTCCGAGGAAAATGTGGAAATTTCACTATAATTTGAGAAATCTACGAGTGTGTGTTTTGTGGTTCTCTGCGTGTGCACCAAGATAACTCGACAACTAACCATTGCGTGGAGTTGATATTTGCCAGATGTGTGGGTTCCTTCCCTGGACATTCCAGTGTGAAGTCTGAAGTCGTTTGGGTCAGTGGTTCTTGAGATGGGGGGGGGGCGTGCTCGATTCCCAATAAGAGATATATACTGGAATGAATACATGTATATTGTGACTGTAAATAGGGACGTGTTTATGGTGCAATATTCATCTCTGATTATTCTGATGTAGTTTCAGGATAGAAATGAGAGAGAGAGAGAGAGAAATCAGTTGTTTTTTCTATCTAATTCTTCTATAGACCGAGATTTAATTATAGTGAGAAGATATGATTGCATTTCTTTGAAAAATGTTTTTATTGTTTTGATTTATGCTATTAACGACATCATATGTAAATAAAGAACAGCGTTTCATTATTTCATAGTTGAACCTTCTGAAGACTTTCACGAAGCCAGGTGCTCCCTTTGAACAGACATGTCCTAGTTCAACCAATATCAGAGAAATTTTGAAGCCATACAGGATGGGCATTCGGAAAGATACTGGATAATTTCCCTATCAGTGAAATGTTCAAAGACAGAATTTTAGTAGGATACAGATCGTGAGGGGGTTTTGCCCCCTTCCTAGAATAAATAAACGCTGTTCTCACGCGCTCCCCATTGCAGTACACATGTAGGTGTATGTATGGTTTTTTTTCTTTCTTAATTTTGCGTTTTTTTATCAACCACCTCTCACATTTTTTTCCAATTAATCTATACTACTTGAAAAGAAATCCTTTATTGACTTAATTTCGATTTTTTTCTCAAAAAGTGAACGAAACAATGAAAGAGAAAAAGACGGTAAAAAAAAAATCAAAACATAGACTGCAAAGTCTGAAAAGAAACTATTACAACAAAAATGTAAAAAAAAAGAAAATCAATAAAATCCGTGCAGACATTTAAAACAATATTGAATTATCACTAATGATCATTTAAACAAAACAGTGGCCAGAATTTTTTTCCCAAATAGCCACCGTTAAGTCAACAGGTCTGGTTAGTCGCTTAATCAAAACTGTCACATAACCAACGTCTTTTGGTAGCATACCGTTTTGGGGGTGATCAGTTGGAAAAAAAATTGAAAAAAGGGATTATCAATGAATAATTTATGTCTCTTACTTTGTACTAGACAGTGATCAATGGAATAAAATAGAATTTTCAAAAACTGAGGGTGAACTTATCCGGTTGCAAACTAAAGTACCAACTTAGCATAAAATTATATTGTAATCTGAACCCTCCATGAAAAAAAAACATACTTGCAGTTTGGGGGGAGGATGGGAGGGGGTAAAAAATCTAGTTATATTAAAGAGTGAATGTCTGAATTTTCAGCTCTATGACTTCGTTGATTCGGTCTTTACGCACAACACGTACGTCAAGATAAAGCCAGACAGGCAGACAGACAGACCAACTCAAAAGATGGACAAAACACATGTTGACAGTTTAGTCGACAGCCTTGGTTGATGGTTTCTAATCATCACTAATGACCATTTGACAAAAAAAATCGTGGCCTGTATTTTTAGAATATCCAACGTTTAGTGCATAATGTAATAACAAATTAAGTACCAACACCAACGCCAGTCAATTCTTTGATGAATAAAAATGTCTTAAGAACTTGCTGGGATTTCAATAAGAACATTGATGGCCAGCACTCCAATTAGAACAACACTCAAATATTAATTATCAAAGAGTGAGTAGATGCAAAGAAAGGGTTTCATTACTGAGGGGAAATGTTGTACGGAATCTAAAATGATTTGATTCTTTTGTCCTTTTTTCGTTTGCTTATTTATGACTAATTTTGGGGGAAATTTTAATAAAGTTAAAATGGAATTGTTTTCTAAATTGCTTGCAAGCAACTGTTATGACAGAATCAACTTCCTCCGATCAACTGAAGCTCATCAGCATCTTTTCGAAGTACCAAAAAAGTATAGCGAACTCTTGTGGTTGTATTCGTTTTATAAATCTATGCAAGGCTGGGTAAATCAGGTAGTTTTTATATCACGTCTTCGAAGTCCTGATACTCAGAGCTTAAGAAAAAATATCAATTTTTTGAAGGATAAACCAAGCTTATCAATTTTTTTTTCTTCCTTTTCACACGTTTTTTAAGATATAATAAATGTCCTCTTGGCGTAAGGAGACAGAAAAAAATAAAATATTCTAGATTAACGAAAATGAACAAAATTCTAGAAAACTATTTTCATGTAAATTCTAGAATACAGATACGATTTCGAATACACTGATGTGTCTCTTGTTGTACGTATGGTGCTTTCATGCAGAGGATTCCTTGATATATGAATGTTATTTCGAGCGTCCCTTGAGGTTAAATAGCTCGAGAAAGGCTTAAATATTCTAAGCCTTGGAGCCATTTAATCAACTCTATTGGCGTGAGTCCCTTGATTAATGCAGACGTCCCTCGATATAACGATAGTTTATAGAGTAGTTCGTGATAGAAGACGGGTGTGTCATTAAACCAAACATTCTGGCCGATATTATCGCTCCCATGTCCAGAAAACACAAATACAAAACAGAATTATATAAGACTTTTAATTTCATTCAATCTGCATCCTATTAACATGAAATTACATGGTGTTTTGCACACAATTTCTTTGATTTGGGGTTAGGTATTTCGTTGAGTCGGAAATTCCAAATTGACTTTCGATTCTACGTTGTCCAGTTATAATGCAGTTGTCTTCCTTGGACCCGACCACACACCTTATAAAGGGATGCTTCTGTACTATTTTTCGTTTTCTTTACTTCCTTTTCTTATTCCCTAATATTCATCATCAACAAATGGACATTCAATTATCCGGGGCAACGATGTAATAAATCTCACTAAATGGGCTCAGAATAACCCTTTTTTCTCGGTTTATTGTTGTCATAAAAAGTTGCGTGTCCCTGGAACACGACCTCATTTTATCTCCCCATTTTTACTTTTCTCGATTCGTTTCACACTTAAGTGCCATCTGACTGTTCCTTCGGTGTCAAAGTTTCACGCATGGTAGGAGTTCGTCCCACCCTTTTCGGCTAAGCGTAATTGCAGGGCGTCCGGTACCCAAATGCATTACGATCACTTATTTTTTTCATCCTTTGGCGAATCCTTGATAGCCACCGGAACACATCGCTTTCAGAGAAAGTGATGTACTTAAAGGGAATTAATGTAAAAGAGTCTGTTTTACAGAGTCAAAGACGTGTATGGTTAGGTTGGGTAGAATTTTGTGTAGGTTGCATTGTAGCAAATGGTGCGAACAATGGAAACGTTGGACCGAGTTCAAACTCCAGTCGAAGTGGTTTACGTTTATTTAAGACTAATGACCTTGTGTGAGGCGTAAGTCTCTTCTTTTCCAGATATTTGGTGAAATAGCCAGCTTGAATGGGATTTTAGCATTGAGAAGGCAGCTGGTCAAGGAGATGTTCATCCGAAATAGCGAATGATCCAAAATAGGCAATGGAGAATCCTCAAGGCGATTGGATTCCAACTTCGACTCTTTTTCGGGGAGCTCCTTCGGCCAAACTGATACCAAATCTATTGCACTCCAATTTTTTAGAGGAATACATTTACCCAACCAAAAGGGCATATGCTGTCACCTGGGCATCCCATGATCTCCATACAATTTGCTCAGGATTGCATCCTAGAGGGGTCACTTCAATGTAACTCCATTATTTATCGAGAGAGAAGGGGACCTTTTTCTCTTTGTGTGTAATAAAAGGGGATAATAATTCAGTGAAGGAGATGAGGAACAAGAAGAAGAAGAAGAAGAAGAAGAAGAAGAAGAAGAAGAAGAAGAAGAAGATGAAGAAGAAGAAGTCCAGAAAGTTTTACAGCTTTTAACAGTGGACATCAAGAATAGATTTCAAAAGTTTTTTTGTGTCACTTTAGTCACTTATTTCCCAATATATGTCAATGCAATTTTTACATGATTTAAAGATAAGGGGGAAGAAAAGAACAAGAAAATAAGCCAATGGTGGACAAGAATGAGTACAATCATTCATAGAGAAAGATGTTTTCTTGTTTCTGGCACAATATTAGATATCTTAGTTTGAATAGAACCGTTTACAAATGGAAAGTAAAACAAATTGATCAGTCTCCAAAATTAGTCAAGACAAAGACAGAGATAGGAAAAAAAGACAGAAAGAGAAAGAAAATATATTCATATCTACTTTTACAAATAATAGAGTGATTTCTCTTCTGTTTCTGTGAATTTTATAATTTCTTTAAAAAAATAAAAAAATATTTCGTATAAATTCAAATATATCCACGAAGTTTCTTCGCCTGGATTAACTAGATGAAGAAATCTATATCTCGGAGAAAAGGGAAAACAATGGAGAGAAAACGGTGGAAGTGAAATATATATTAAGAATGGTGAATATACAGGAATTGAAAAAAAAAAAAAGAAAAATGGTAACTTGGAAGAATACGAACTGAAAAAAAGGAATGAAAGAATGAATTGAAGAAAAAATGCCGGACATGTAACGAAAATGACAATGATTGAACGAACATTTTTCAGAATGAGAATATACGAGTTGAAAGGAATAAAAGCATTCACAAAAAAAAAAAAAAAATACAAGAAATGTCTTTAACGAAAAACATAGACCGAAACTGCATCCTTTGTATTATGCGTCAAAGAATTATGACATATCTAAGTCGCGGGGTGAGAAATCATTAGGACATTATCTTCACATTTCACTGAGTTTCCTTCTGCATGTATTTTTCGTTTTTCCATGACAAAATCCACTCCAGTCCAATTTTTTTATATCTACTTAACCATCTAAACGCATCTTTTCTCTTTCTTGTGCGACGAATCCCCACCTTCGAAACTGTCAGAAAAAAAATTTGATAAACCATGCAGAAACGAAACGTCAGTAAACGAAACGACATAGGCAGTCAATACAACTATGAAACCGTGTCATTACGGCTTATTTCTCACTTAAAGAAAAAAACTTGTCGGACAATTTTGTTTTCAATTGCGAGTATGTAACTGACGTAATCTAACTCATTTTTTTCGAAGTGTGTTCCTCTACGGATGTCTACTTCCGCACGTGTACAAGGAGAAAATCACACGAATCGGAGGATTATCAAAAGGTATTACGTTTTTTATAAGGTAACCAGATGATAGGAACGATAAGAACTATAAATTAACACTTGAAAACCGTGTAAGGAAAGATACAAAACCAACACATGAGGAATAAAACGATAGAAGAATATGCTTGATGGAATTCATTATTAATAATAATAAAAAAATAACAGAATATTTTGAAGACTATTTCCTGGACGATTTTATTAAGTACGAACAATATGAACGCCATTTTCATTGGAAAGTCGACACCAGAGAGGCTTAAAAATCTCGGGAAAATGAACATATTTTGTAATATTGAAGGCAAAATAATTTACTTCGTAAAAGCATATTGCTCATTCCTTAATACTATTTTGTCACTGATATCATTATAGATGTTCTTTTGTAAAAATGCCAAGGATCGAAACACACTGACAATGAAAGTAATGAGCTCAAAAATTTTGAATTGAAAAAAATAGGTTCCAAGAAGTTTGAAATCTGATCCTTCGTTTTGGGAGCCTGTCATGCAGGTGCATCGCCTTATCCTCATTAGCTACACGAGTGCGAATGATCAAGCGGAGCAAAATTCGTTGCCATTCAACAACCAAAATTACCAGATGAACTTTAAAAAACAAAAAACAAATTGTCTTAGGACTAAATTTGTACAGTTTTTGGACTAAATTTGTACGCGCTTGGGATCCAATTTGTATGACCTAGCTCACAGGATAAAGTTTAAAATACATATTGTATCTATTGTTCATGTTAATTTATCACATTTCATATCATCCATGTGCAAGAGATTTTTTCAAAAAATTCTCAAGTACAAAATCTTAATTTTCGGAGCCAATTAGCTTTTTTCCATTCAAAATTTGCTCAAAATTTGCTCTTTGAAAATAACAAATGGTAACTCTGACATTCATTGGAAAAAGTTTTGTTTGTTTTTTTTAATTAATTGCGTTATCTTTCGTGTATATCATTGTCATCTCATATCATTCTTTGATAAATTTTTCCTTCTTTTGCAATTTTTCTGTCAGTACCAAATATTCATCCAAGGAACGAAACAGCTTCATTCAGTACCAAATTTGCTCAATTTTAGTCCTGAAAAATATCAAATGGCAACGATGTCTACTTTTTCTTCCTTTTTGATTCTCTATCATATCCGTTTGATTACTGAATTACAAAGAATAATTCAGATATATCAGAGTAAATGGAACAGTGCCTTTCCAACCGAAATATTCAACAGAGTCGTTTGTTCAAACAAAACCTATGAAGTTCTTATCTGCTTAGTGAACATTCAGTTTTCATCGAGTACATAAATTTTCTTATCTGCATTTTACAGATTTTCCCGTCAATATTTCTCCCTTTTCAGTTCTATATGATTTATCTTAATGCTTCTCAAGTAGGTCTTCTTTAAATAAAATTCATTTTGCTGATAAGGACAGGGGAATTTAGTTATTTACTTGGCTTCTTTATATTTGTATTTATTCGTTTTGGTTTTATACAAGATATTCCAAAATTTTCAAAAGGATTTATTTACATTACACTAGAGAAACGATTGAGTCTGAAATGTAAATAGTCATGGAACTAGTAATGTAAAATATAGGACTTCATATAATACAATACAACGGTCTTTGTATAATAACAATGCTACAGAATTTCTATTTATTCACATACTTATGACAGGTACTGTGTATATTCTTTTTCATTTTTCAAGTTTTATAACTATTTTAGTTTTCACTACTTGTGGACTGAAGCATATAACAATGAAGGTATGGATAATTTCTAAGAAACAAGCAAAGTGTTTGCACACGAGAAGTATATATATATATATATATATATATATATATATATATATATATATATATATATATATATATATATATATATATGCGTGTGTGTATATGTAGATAGAGAGAGAGAAAGAGGGGGAGATAGAAAGAGGTGGAGAGATAGAGCAAAAATGAATAATCTAATTTTGTCTATGACAATGGTATACCCTTGTTTCGTTCTACTTAGCTCATCAGATACCTGTGGAGCTGAATAAAGTAAAACAGGAATATACTATTATCATGGAAAACATCTGTGTATTTAATTATTATATTGTCTCTAACATAAGTATTGAGCATTGACAGAATAAAGATTTTCCGAAATAATACATACAACTTGTACTATATATTACACACATATATATATATATATATATATATATATATATATATATATATATATATATATATACCCATATTCTTGTTTTTGTTTATCCATGGTCTATATCTGCTCTATTTGTTTCTTTCAATGCGACAATTATATTATCAAAAAATGTATATATGATCCGACAGAATGATTATAAATTGCATTGTATTATCAAAAATGGGATTGCTGCAGGAAATGAACCCGTGACCGATAACCGAATAAAGCGAAACGAGGTTATATCATTATCATAAACAAAATGTAGTCATATCATCGATATATCATCTACTATAGGTATTGAACACTGTCGGAATAAAGATTTTTTTGAATAATATATACGACTTCTGATATATATATATATATATATATATATATATATATATATATATATATATATATATATATATATATATTCCTTTGAGGAGTGAAATCTCATAACATACAGCTTTTTTCCTCCCTTCTTTTACCTATTCATTTTATTTTTACTCATTTCCGAATATTACCTTTCTAGCGAATTCGACTGATAACTATTCATTTTTAACTTCTTCATTGTTTTAGTCTTTTTTTTTTAGCCATTTTGTTGAACTTCTCACGTCCGTTCATCCAACTCTCGCGTGATTTGGTTAATATTTTCCCGTTCTGCACATATTTACAACATCTTCCATTCCAACCGACAGATATTGAAACATTGATTCGTAACTTCTCTTCTAATATCCCCCATCTGCTGTCTCTTATATAAGAAAAAAAAGGTTACGCATAAATCCGATTGCTGAATTAGTCATTCATATATATATACAAGATACAACTCGTTTTTTTGAGTTCAGAGATCATATATACGATCTGGTAACTACGACTTAGCCCCGTGTATCCTATCGCACGTCTGCATCGGCCATTAGAAGAGTGTTAATGTAACATTGTGTTCAATGCGCCGGTATTATGACAAAATTTTGAATTGAATCTCTATGCAGAGTGTTATGCAGCCTAGATGAGTTGCAGTGAGCGGTAGTCTCTCAAATACCCTTGCAAATAATCTGTCTTCCTACTGAATAGCATCTAGATGATATACAAACGTAATATTCTTTACGTTTACAATAATCAATATATTTGCACATTCTGGTTAAACACGATTGGAATATCAATCACATTTGACGTGAACTGATGCAATGTATATGTCTATAAATCGAGGTTATTAACTTGTTTCCCGTGTACATGAAAAGAAGTTGATATTACAAACATTTTTCGGTTTCAATTCTAAAAATATTTAATTCGTTTAGGTCCTAGAAGAGTGTTCATTTAATTCTTTTAAAATTCTAACCGGCATGTCGTGTTTAGTTTTCGGTGTTGGACTTACAGAAGAGAAAAACGATACTTCTTAAGCTAGAAGCCATTTTACATTACTTTCTAGTAATCTTTTTAGCAGTGACGAAATTTGACATTTCTATGAATGCTAACAACATTCGTGTTCAGACTGAATTCGAATTCTTTTATTGAGTTTGTAAGTAAAGAAGGATAGAGAGAATGGATAGGGAAGAAAGTAATATTTTTGCCTCTTTTACTTCACTCTAAAGCGTATAATCATTTTTAAATTGAGTCTCAAAATAAAAATCTGTGACGTGAGAAATAGCATTCATAGTTCAAGAAACTAAAACGTTCTTTTAACAACTGATATTGTAAGCATAGATTTATGACCTATACCTCAAGTGATATGCAAATAGATACACATAACTCGGATACAAACGAAGATGTAGCAAGACAGGCAACGTCTATTTTCGGACATTTTTTTTAACTCTCAACAGCCTCATGTTATTCTTCAATTGGGAACAAATTTACATTTTTTATTACAGAAACAAATGTTTGCAAATGCTATCAAAAATATTCGAAAAACGTCACAAGTTTTAAACAAAATCTGTTCTTTTCTTCTGAAAAATAATTCTAACGACATTACGTTTCGGCTTTGTATTTTCGTGAATTCGTTCCACTATTTTCAATTTACGTATTTTGTTGAGAGTTTTTCACCGTTGGCAAATCATGCTATGATGAAAACCAGTGTCAAGCAATGACGTCACAAAAGAAGGTGATATTTTTTTTTCAGAAGAAATTTAAGTTTAGGAGAAAGAAATCAACCAAAAAGAAAATATTTAGCGTTTTGTAAATTACCGCTAAAAGGTCTTTCGAGGCAAACCTGTGTCGTGATTTTCAAACTAAATTGAGAAAATGTCGAACGACTCACTGCAGAAAGTGTTTTGCATGAAAAAGGTGCAGGAAGGTTATCTCATTGTTTCGCGGTTTGCGCACAACGAGGATAAACACGACGCCTCGCGGGATAGAACAGTGATCGACCTGACAACACTACTTTTACAAATCACAGAAACACACACATATCAGAAACGCACATTTACAAACATGCTCCAAAATACAAGTGTAGGAAATTTGTCTGTATCCCTGTGTATGTGCCGTGATTACTCGACAACTGGACGTTGTTCGAAGTTAGCATTTGTTCAGCCACATTCATGCAGGTATAAGTAACTCAAGAACTAATCAATATAGTTTGATGTAGTTTTTTTTCAATACCAAAGACGCAGGTTACTGTTTCATCAAATCTGAAATACGTGGACACTAATCAGTCTCCTTGGTGCGTTATTTCAACAATTCAATATCTTAAAACTCGTGCACACACGCAGAGACATATATACGAGGGGTGTTTTGAAAGTAATACCTGTTTGCCATATTCTCTGTGAGTACTTATCGGAAAGTGCAGATTATTTGCCAATTGATGGAGTAATCCCCACTGACTTAGTTTCAGTATTTCGAAGGGATTGCCAAACCATAGATATATGAAGTAGAGACAAAGAGCAATCATTGATTTTTCGACCAAAGAAAAATGTGCCGCTCATTCTTCAGATATTTTTTAGCTAGTGATGAGACCTTGGCACACATGTATGACCCAAAGATCAAGAATCAGTCCATGCCGTGACGGCACCCCAATTACCCTTTGACCAAAGAAATTCAAAAGCAAGCATTCGACACACAAAAATATGGTGAAAGTCTTCTGGGATAATAAACGGCAACATCAAAGTTTATTGCAAAAATTGTTGTGCTCATCCAACTCACAGTCCTGATCTGGCACCGTGATACTTTGACTTGTTCAGTGAGAAGAAGAAAAATCTCTGTGGACCGCACTTTGATGGTATTTGTGGAGTTCGAGGCGTTTCACAAGGAAGTTTCTGAAAGAGTTCTTGTTGACTAGTTTTGACGAGTGGGTTCAAATCGAACCCAGTGGAGAACGTTTTGAATAGTACCCTATACATACACATAATCATCTTACACATATATGTAATTGTACATATCTCATGCCGACAAAAGAATTAAGACTTAATAGACATCCATCTCTCATATCATCATCATCATCATCATCATCATCATCATCATCATCTGTGCCATCCTATGATCTCTCCACGTGAGGTTGAGCATGATTCTCTCATGTACACGTTGCACGGTTCTCTGTCTGAGGGTCAATTTTTTGGTCAAGTTCTATACTTCAGCTCTATAGGTGACTATCAGTAGTGAACACAAACGCATATCGATATTTATTCATTGACAAAGATTGGGATAGCTGTCACGCATAACAAAACATCTTAAGATGGTTTAGGACTGTATAACATCTATGAATTTTTTTTTAAATGTCAGCGTAAAGGTGCAAAATTTTAAAGATTATATATATATATATATATATATATATATATATATATATATATATATATATATATATGTATATATAATAGGATGTGGATTAGTTACACATACAAGTTTATGTTTCTGCCCACTCTGGGCCTCATTAAATTCGGCTGATGAGGCCCAGAATAGGCAGAAACATAAACTTCTTTGTATAATGAATCCACATCCTATTATATATTCCCAGGTCTGCTCTAAAACAACTTGACTTAGGAAGTATAAAGTTGAGTGTATCGAGCTCTGTATGAAATAAATCCATCACATGTCAAATGTTGCTTTACATTATGTTATATTGTTAACCTGATCAGTACCATATATATATATATATATATATATATATATATATATATATATATATGTGTGTGTGTGTGTGTGTGTGTGTGTAATTGTGGTAATTTGTGAGTAATTTGTGATAATAATGATGACATCAATAATAGGAGAAGCTAGTCTTCAAACTGAGAACCCAACAGTAACGTTGATAAAATTACAACATTCTTGTCCAATTCTCCCTAATGTTAAGACTAAAAAAATGTATGGGAACCCGAGGGAGTAAGTATCAAACTGGTACCTGAAAAAAAATCATAAAGTTAATAGACTCGGCAGTTCCCATGGTATTAGTCTTTTGATGTTTGTTATGATGCACTCATGAGTTTTTCGCAGTGTTGCGTGCATCACGAAACATTAGACCAAACACATGCTATCATTAACACCAAATCATTCATGAAACGATTTTTACCGCTCTTTAATGTGGACTTCAATTCAGACCTCATCCCCTTGGGTAGAGGTATCAATGTATTTGATATGATTCTATTTGTAACCGACTCTCCTAAGAAAAAAAACGACAGCAAAAAAGATTTGAATTCTGAAGGTTTGTTTGATAATATTGACCCCAATATTTTTTTCTTTGAGCTTTTTGCTAGTGAACATAATGGTCGAATATATTATAACATTGATAACAGTATGATAATGTTATGTTGGCTAGTATTAACTTTATATGGGAGTTAGGAACTTGAATTATTTCTGAGTCGAAAATCATAAATATTTTCTAATAGATTACAATTAATCCTTTTTATAGTCTTTTCAAAGATCAATTATGAACTTATTTTAGTTTTGAAAATTATAATAATAAAGAGTAAATGCTGAAATTTTCAGCCCTCTAGCTCCATTGTTGCGGTTTGTACGCATTATGCATACATGTATGGTCAGTCACATGGACCTGGGAACAAGAGAAACCTTTACGGACAGTTTTCGTGACAGTTCAGGTTGAAGGTTTCTAATAGACCTATTAGTGGTTGAGTAAAAAGCATTTCTGCTATCAAAATTTTGACTCAAATCCCTGGGTTATTGATATTACATGCATGTGTATGTGTGTATGTATGTATGTATGTATGTATGTTCGTTCTCCGTTCGTAAAATTATTTGGGGTGTGGCAGATTCAGGTGCAGACAGGTAATCGTTAGTAAGCCCTACTTCCGACTTGCCAAGCCTGTTTATGCTTTGGTCTGCTCATGGCATCAGGTATTTCCCAATGATTAACCATCAACGTACTGAACAGAACCGCTTGCTTTGCTTCGGTGATCAAACATGAACGTGTGAATCTAAAATGTTTTCTGGGGTTAACCCCTTAGCCCCATGAGCGGTTACTTGTGCTGATTGCTCAATAAAGAGTCATTTGGTATTTGAATCGACGGGAGATCGAACTACTGCTTACTAGACCGGAAGCGAGCATATCACCACTGGGCTATGATGATCAGTATATATGATATAAATGACTGTAAAATGAGAAAGTTCTTCTGAAAGAGCCTTAACATTTATAGAAATGAAAGACAGTAGGCTGCAGTGCCCGCGAGACTAGACTAAAACCTGGAACATAGCCAACAGCACTCGAGGCGGCCAGGGACTAAAACTCCTGCCAACTGTTATAGCCGTGCATATGATTAAGGACATGATGAGATACGTTTAGTCATGAATATCAATTGTCAATAACGTAAATTGAGTTACGTGTATCGAGTTGAAATGAGGTCGGTTGGTTTCGTCGGGGAAGTTAAGACTTCCTAAACGGTTTGGTTAGGAATAAATTTGAAGTTTTACCATTTCTATTAGTCTTAAAAAGAAGGATATACAACCAATGCCACCTCCTGATAGTCTCCCATGGAGCTCAATAATTTCTGAAAAGGGATTTATTTAATTGCCTGGTGGCCATGATTACTGATTTTTGTGGGGTGAATTTCTGAAACATGGGATCTAACCGAAATGTTGACCCTCGAACTAAGTAACTAGTAAAAGAGAAAAATGTTCTCAACGTCACCTGAGAAATCACAATACAGTATAGTTTCTTCGGGAAAAAGACAGAAAAGATAGAAACCATTGGAAAATTCAAATGGCAATGGGCTGGTCCTGCTGCAAGAATGGCAGACAACCGCTGGACATCGTGACTTACAACATGGACCCCCTTGGAGATCATATGCAAAACTTTGGCTGACAGAAAATAAGATGGAGTGACAAAGTAGACAAGTTCAGGAAGTATTGGCTCTGCGATACCAATGATAGAGAGATCTATCCAATCACTGGGAAGGTTTATGTCCAACGACCGACGCAAAAAATTGCTGCTGCTGCTGCTGCTGATGGTGGTGGAGGTGATGATGATGATGATGATGGTGCTGGTTGGAAAAAATGCATGAGTGAACTTTTTTCTGTGTCATTGTTATTGTAGTTTAAACCATTGTTCCTAATTTGGATGCTCGTCTAACTTCTATTCTTCAAATTTTGGATTTCAATATTGCCAATTAGAAACCATCCACTCTCACCAAAACTGTCAACATAGAGTTTTTAAGTTTGAGGCTTTGTATGTATTACGCTTACAGCCGTCACAGATGGAGCCAGAGGGTTGAAAATTCAAACATCTACTTATCATTATTTATGTTTTGAAAGACTGTTTTTTATATTTGAAAATGATCCACCTGAATAGGTTTTTACTGAGGGAAGGACAGGTCAAATATCAGTTTATGATAAATTAGTACCTTAGTTTGTGTCCATTATAATTCACGCTTGTTTCTTGAAAATTCAGACTTTTAAGTGATCACCTCCTGAAAAGGGCAAGAGAGGTGACTAATTCATTGATTACCCTTTTTTTCCTAATATCATCAACTCCAATGCGACATATTATCAAGAGACATTGGTTTCGTGGCGGTTTCTATTGAGGAAATAAGCTGTTAGTTTATTTGTTTCTTCATTTTTTTTTAAAACTTTTCGGGTAGGGGAGTGATACCGAGATTCTAAAAATTATAAGTTCTTTTATTTTCCATTGTTATCAATAATTCTGTAACTACTGTAATCGTGCCGTGAGAAATGACAGACGTATATAACATGAATAAATGGTAAATGAATAATAATAATAATAATAATAAATAGTAAAATAATGGTGATTGATAATACTCATTTTATTACAATAAATTAGATAAAAGTACTTCTTATTTTAGCAAAAATGAGTCGCAATATCTGTCATTTAGACGCAACTAAAAAATATGTAAAACTAAATCAAAAGTATCTAAATTGACAACTCCACATGTAGTCGCTATGTAGATTACTTTCTTTCATTTTAAACCCTACGCTATTAAATCCAAATACGCACCTCAATAAAGATATTTGCACTATATCATTTGAAATTACCTCAATAGAATTATATAGTGTACTTTTATTACTTGCATGTATAAAGGTCATCCACAAATATTCCATTCAAAATTCATTATAGTTGGTAGAAATTGTATTCATACTCATGAGCTGCTTCCGCCATTTTGTTTTGAACGAACTTCAAGTGACTGTTCATATATTTTGTCAGTATAGTTAGTAAAGAATTGTGCCTTATCTTATTTCTTACAGTTTAACAGAAAGAAAATCTGAATCAGTAATTATTAGTGTTGGATTAATGAGAAAATATTCCTGAAGCATAAAAAAAATTATGTTTACTTTTCAACATTTTTAAAAATAATTCCCATTACGTACACACTGTGAGTGCAGGTTTCTGAAAATGACAGTCTTCAGGAATCTTCATCATGAAACGCGCTCCAGGTTACAGATAACATTTAAGGATGTTTTTTTTTCTCTTTAAATTTTTGAAGAATCATTGATAATGCGTTTTTTTTTGTTTTGTTTTTTTTTAACTGCCGATTGGATACATCAAAATAGATTTTAAGAAAACTCAAGGCACCATTTCTTCTAGAAATTGCCTTTTGAAAGATATAGTTATCAGATGAGAAACAAAATATTATCAAATGAAAAATCATTCTGAACACAAAGATTAGACTGAAAAGAGACTTTTGCATTTCTCTCTCTCTCTCTCTCTCTCTCTCTATATATATATATATATATATATGTGTGTGTGTGTGTGTGTGTGTGTGTGTGTATTCTATGTTCTTATCAAACTCAATATGCTCGTCTATCACAATATCTTCTCATATATCTCAATTTCTCTCTCTCTCTCTCTTTATCTCTCTTTATTTGTGTATGTGTATGTGTGCGCGTTTATTGTGTGGATGTGAGGTGATCCATGTGACGCTCTCCAAGCATCCACAGCTACACAACATTCTCATAAACTGACTATTTTCAACCTGACACTCTCTCTCTCTCTCTCTCTCACTGATCCTTCTTATTTCGACCAACCTACTTCTCACTGACACACGTTCAAACATCCCCCTATCCACTCTTACCAAACAATCAGATAACACACACCCTCATTGCATTGTCCCAACATTTTATTCCTCAGCAACAACAACAAACTGTTTCTCAGCAACCGGTACAATTTCTTTTGAAAACGTCGGTATCAATCAACGAAATGCATAAGAGCCTGCCAATGTCTTCATATAGATTTTCAAGATGTAACGCCTGTTTTCTCCTGAATGGCTCTCCTTTGAATTATCATATTGATATATATATATATATATATATATATATATATATATATATATATATATATATATATATATATATAAATGTATATATATAAATATTGGTAATCCAAATTGGGGATTCTTAATAGTTTCATTATGATTTTAAATTTTACATGCTGGGGTATTTGTATAAAATTTTGATTATTCACGTTATCTTGATCAATGATATTCTGCCAGTTTGTGCAAATCCGAGTCTATAAATTGTTTGAATGTTGTGTTTTACGTTCGTTTCAATGGATAAACATGAGGCCAAAGGCGTGGGACACACACTCACACAAACTGTTTTGCATATCGTTCCGAAATATTTTCCATTGGACAATATTTTCTGATCTTTACACGACACCTGCTGCTCAGACTTCTAAAGATAAAACACAAAACGAAACTAAGAAAATTACTTTGAATATAATCACCTCTAGTTTCACAAAATAGAGAAAAATAATTAAAGATCAAATTAATGTCTTCAGATTCTGTGATCGCCGATGGCAGAGACAAGGGAGACAATTCTCAAAGGTCAATGGTACGGCGGTGACAGCGGCGTTCGTCTTTATTCGTTATTTTTTCGATTTCACAAACAGAAAAGTTTAATGAGAAAAGCAGACGATGAAGAAATTACAAAATATGTAAAAAAAAAAAAAAAAAAAATTCCTAAGAAATTACAGAATATGTGAAAAAAGACGATAAAGGAATAATAATAGACGTAAAAAAGATAATAAAGAAATTACAAGACGTAAAAAAAACCCAATAAACTGATTACAAAAGATGTGTTAAGACGATAAAGGAATTGCAAGGGATGTAAAAATAAAATTACACGACATGTCAAAAGCTGGTAAAGATAAGAAAACAATAAAGACGTGCGTAACAAAAAATTATTGATGCTGTTAGTACGTAATTAAAGCCATCTTTAATTGTTCATGACATCACGTTTACTTCAGATATTGATGCTAATCGATAAACGACCAGTAATCGAACGAGGTTATTAGAAAGTACACAAAGAGGCAAAACAGAGAAGGCATTTTACTTTAAACAATAGAAAAGTTTGTTTTCATTGGAATTTATCGATCCATTAAAAATTCAAATTAAAAATTCATCTCATCAACTAATACCATAAATGGCTGAAGGGTTATAGTCTCCATACTTTACAAGAAAAAAAAAAGAACAGTTGGAGTTGTAGTAACATTTTTAAATCCACCTGTACCGGTTGCCATCATTAATCGACTTGCTGACTGGTTAGCTGACATATCAAAACAGAATCGGCCGAATCAAGCTTGTTTTAAGATTACAACATTGATCCCTAGGGATCATATGCAAAAGAATGGCCAACAGAAAGTATGACTGTGACGAGCTAGACTAATTCAGGAAGTACTGGCTCTGCGACGCCCTTGATAGGGAAGTGTGACGAATTTGGGGGAAAAGTCTATGCCAAATGCCGAACGCTAAAAGACTGTTGCTAACGATAATGATCGACCACGAGAGACCGGGGAAAGCGTTGAAATGTATCAGAAGTGATACATACATTAATTGAATGGAAAACTGAAGCTATCAAAATATTTTGTCTCGTTGGAAGACGATCCCTTCTTCTATTGTCTCAAGTGACAGACAAGTAGGGCAAAGAGTTATTGTGATGCAAATTAAGAAGTGGGATGGATAGAAATGTGATCGAATATGTGGCGGAATAATCCTCCTGGGATAGATTGTCTTTAATTAAAAACAACTCATTAAATGTGTGATGAAACCAATAAATTATTTAAGTCTCATCAACTTGATGTTCTCCAGTGACAAAGGCACTCAGGATATCTCTGTAGACATTCCTGTCCATCTGTCTGTCTGTCTGTCTGTCTGTCTCAATGTATATATATATATATATATATTTATATATATATATATATATATATATATATATATATATATATATATGTATATACAGTTTTAGGAACTAAATTTTGTTTGGACTGAATTTCTTTTACGGTATTGAGCAAAACTATGGTGATAATTGGTAAGTTGAGAAGAATTTAGTTCCTAAAACTGTCTTTCCTTATTCACATTGTTAGATACAAATATCCATTACTAACTTACTTACTCACTTACACAACCACACAAACACACACATATATATATGTGTGTGTGTGTGTCTAGAAAAATATATTTATATATTTATAAAGATTGATTTGTCCAAAGAGAAAGCCATGGTCAAATACATACTGTTACTTTATAAACATACAAACATTCATGTGCACACGTACATACGCATCACACACAATATATAATGACTGAGAAAGACAGACCTTGATATAAAGCAATTTTGATGAATGAAAGAAATAAAAGAAATAATTCCTGATATAATTTATGAGCTGTCAGTTGGCGGCATAAAAAAACCAGAAAAGAGAAAGAGGATAATGCAATTATATGAACACATATTCACCCCCTCTCTCTCTCTCTCTCTCTCTCTCTCTCTCTCTCTCTCTCTCTCTCTCTCTCTCTCTCTCTCTCTCTCTCTCCGTGTGTTCTGTGCTGATTATATAATCACAACATATACAGTGGCTGGTGAGTCAATTTCGTTTTGCACCCCAAACAAATACTTGAATCTAAGTGGTCGATACTTGGTGTTAACCTTTCAAATTACTGTATAAACATATTGACATAGAACCGTTATCAATGACATTTACTTGAGAAAAAAAAAGTAAAATGCTATGAAACATTTACAAGTAAGAAAAAAAATAATGCAAACTTCAAGTACTAATATCCTCTAAGATTCGTTTGTTTCGGTATTGTATATATTACGGTTGTTGTTATATGATTGAATATGTGCCTACATTATTCTAAGCAATTTTGATTCGACATCCCCTCGACTCAATTCGAATACCTAACAACGTACCGGCTGTGAGGGCTAAGATGAAACGAGAAACATGTGAAAATTCTTGTTAAAAAATAAATCTGCAATGAAGCCTATGGAACGTTCCAGTGACAGAACTTTATGCTATATCAATTTGCTTATTCATGATTCAAAGAAATTGTTTGCTGTAATTTTTTGTAAATACAATATCTAGCCCAATTCGTTCAATTCATGGTATTGGTTTACCGGTTAAACGTTCAAGTGTCTAATAACCGATAACACAGTTTGAGCATGTACCTCAAATTTAAAGTTCGTAGAATATTTTGGAACCTGGTTATTTATTGTCGGACTCTTACGTACCTTTAGGCATTGTGTCAATCTAGTTGCTGTACCTTGTTTTATCTCTGTGAATAATTCGAAACATATTTGTGTACGTACAAGGATAAATCGAAACGCTGATTAACCCAGCCGTTCAAGAGTGAAAATGTTAAATGAACACTGAAGAAGTGTTATTTAAAGTGTTAAATTCTGATAATGGGAAATGGTTTATGATTAAGTTTATCACGAAAGTAATTTGTAATCAGTGTGAACCCCGAGAGGTTATGGTAGCAGCGACAACGAAGATGATCATGAAAGTAGATTGAAGAATCAAAGTGGAGGGGGCTCGCTCGTCAATTGTAGTGCTAACAACCCACAAAGCTGCAAACAATTTAGATTTGCTGAAAACAGGATGGCACAGAGGATAATGTATCGGCGAATGGTCAGGGTTGAGAGTTCCACGGGTCAACATTACTTATCTGAGCTTCCTCAGCATTTTGCACGTTATTAGTTGTTAATTTTTAGTTCCAAAACTACTCTGTACACTTCCCTGTATTCCAAAAGGAAATCTAAATAAGCTGCCAGCTTCATTGTTTCATATCAAATAACTGTCACATTTATTTATTTTAATGCTTGTTTTCCGCTTTAAAGCATAAAAATTACAGGAAGCTCAGCTGCAATCACTGTCATGCATTCATGTATACGTACATGAATACAGATTGGAAAAAAAAATCAGATGGACTTTTTTCAATGAGTGCGAACGCAGACCCGAATAAAATGAATTTATTTTCAACCGAATCATGTGAAATTTGATACATAATGATACTGCCAAGAAGGAAAAGATATGGATCAGCTATCGAGTCAGTGTGAACAAAAAGTTGCAATAGCCGCAATGACAACGATGACAATCATGAAGATGGATCGAAGGGTCAAATAAATAGGGGCCCAAGAGTCATAGGAAGTGCGAACGATACGCACACAGCAACACACACACACACACACACACACACACACACATATTTGTGTGTATGTGTTTGTGTGTGTTGATGAAAGTGATAACTGCAAGGTGAAGAGAGAAATCTCAAGAGAAAGTAGGTGTTACATTTCAATTTCTTTGTTTTTTTATTATTCCATAGGCATGTTTTTATGTATTTCTTTTTCAAAGATAATGAAGATGGCTGGCACCCGTTGAAATCCACCGAAAGATGGCCATGGAAAAAACTGGAGATGTAACAATCACTTTCTCTTGAGTTTTTCTCCTCACCTCCCAATTGTCACTCTTATCAATATTCTGTCAGATCACTTCAAATCCATAATTCGAACACACACACACACACACACACACACACACACACACACACACACACACACACACGGATATATATGAATATTGTGAATGCAATAAGTTGCCAAAACATTTCCCTAAGTTTATTTCAACCTTTCAACTGTATACATTCCGATTTTTTTCAAATGTGGGATGATCAATATTTATAAGTGTTTCTGGGTGGTTGTTCTTATCTCTGTCCATCGTTTGAACAAAAAATATCGGACATTATACCTTACGGCCTTCTTCAGGTTGATGTCGAAAGTGGTACTGTTTCGGAAAGATCAGACGGGAGGTTGTCACCCACAAAGCCGGGGGACAGAATGTCCCCATCTTGCCGTCTAATCAAGTTAAATAAACACCACCAATTATTACATCTGTCTGAAAAAGGTTGCATTGTACAACGGCCGAAGTGTTGTGTTCAAATAATGAACCACAATGATAACACCTGTTCATAAATACCTATACATAATTCTTGTACGGCTACAGAAATTACAGATTAGGACCATAGATTTAAAAGAAGATCTTAGAATATTGGAACGACATGGAACACTGAAATGTTAGGAAACCTTAGGTTGTAATTCTGTCAAAATTCATGATATAAGTAAATTAAAATGTACCCGATATTTTTGCACTTTGTGTACTTACATACGTAAATAACTATATTCAAATGTATTTGCAAGTATTTATATATGATAGAGTCAAGGAGACAGACTGTGTATATAAGTTTGATAATGTGTATCGAGATACCAGGTTAGTGGAAGTATAAGTTTATGTTAGCTCCTGATGTGAGAGCATGCTCTTATGGAGAACAGTCTGTAAAAGCTAGATTCTATAATCAAACTAACGAATCGTGTTCTATGAATTTCAGATCTTAACCCATATTTTCGCTAACCTGTTATCGTGATTAGCCTGCACACGCAAATGTGTAAAATCTAAATGTATTTCTGGAGGGCTATTTTTTTTTTCTCATCATCACTCATTCTCTTTCTTCCTTTTATATAGATATATATAAGGGACATATGTGGAACTACTAAAGATATATATATATGTATACATATATATATATACATATGTATATATATATATATATAGAGAGAGAGAGAGAGAGAGAGAGAGAGAAAGAGAGAGAGAGAGGAATATGTATAGACAAGGGTATATATAATGAGTAAAAAGATGATGAAAGAAGATATATATATAGAGAGAAAAAGAAAGATGGAGGATATATATATATATATATATATATATATATATATATATATATATATATATATATATATATATATATATATAACTCATATTTATCCTTTATCGTGATTAGCCATCACACGCAAATGTGTCAAATGTAAATGTATTTCTGGAGGGACATCCTCTTTTTTTCATCGTCGTTCATTCTCTTTTCATACATATGTACATATGTGTATGCCTTTGTGGAAGCCATTAAAGATAGATATCACATAAACATATGCATAGATATAGTTTTTTTTGTGGAAGTAATCTGACTCACAGACACACACACAAACACACACACATACATACATATATATATATATATATATATATATATATATATATATATAGAGAGAGAGAGAGAGAGAGAGAGAGAGAGAGAGAGAAAGATGGAGGTATACTCTATGTGTGTGAGAGTATATGTGTGATAAAGAGTTGATGAAAGAAGTTGGTCTCCCAGATATACGGGTAGATTTCACACATTTGCACGTGGAGTCTTATCACGATAATAAGTAAAAGCAAAAATTAAATTCTGACACTAACAGTACCCAAATGTTTATCTCCAGATATCCTTTCATTAAAAGAAAACTCATCTTACGAAAAATGCTTCAGTTTCGTTGGCCTCACCTTTCTATTTGACTTTTGGGCAGTGTATAGTTTCCGTCCAAAAGCTCCATCCACATAAACACACGCACAACATACACACAAGGCTGATATATAAAACACACGACTATGTATACACTCACAAACGTGTTTATTCATGTGTATTGATCTATACGCAGAACATTGTGTGCAAATAATTATGTACTCATCACATTTTTGAATACACACACACATAAAGATCTGATATATATATATATATATATATATATATATATATATATATAGAGAGAGAGAGAGAGAGAGAGAGAGAGAGAGAGAGAAAGTGGGAGAGGAAGCGAATTCGTATGAATCATTCATAAAACATGGAACTAATAGCTTGAAACACTTTTTTCTTGGAACCAAAATAATTTTTCCGAATATTGTTTTCGATCACAATTGTTTTCTTTCATTTTGTTTTGATGAATAACATTCGCACTGAATCCTGCTTCCTCATCCCCTTCCTCTCATTTCTTTTTTTCTTCATTTATCTATCTCCTCTGCCTATTTTCTTGTTCTTTCTTGAATAATTTGTTTTACGTCGGTATATTTTCTGCGAAGTAACATCGATTTACAAGAGAAATTGCCTTCCCAGGGGTCACTTATAAATCATGACCTTCCATTTTTTCGCTACGGGATTTACAAGGAAGACGTGAGAGTATAGAATAGATACATTATTCTCATTAAACAACGCTGTGGGGAAAACGAGTGTAGGTATAAATGTCACAGTGAAAACATAACTTGTGAAAATGGCACCTTTGAAAATGTCACAAGAGAGAACCGAGGGAAAATGGCACATTTGATAAAAATCGGCTGTAATTTGAAAAACATCTTAAATAATAACTGAATATTTAATATAGCTGGAATATTTATTCAAAATCTGATCAGATATATACTTTAACTTACGAAGAATAAATTTGTCGGATGCTATGTCAAACACCTTGAATTAACTCTTGGATTCTCTTAACCAGCGGTATTCAAGCTATGTTCTCCGGACGCTCTTGACTCTGTGTAACCTTTCCAGAAGTTCAACAGAACAAATTGATATTTTTTTCTCGCAATATACTTAATGATTAGTCATTAGGTAAACAAGTACTTTGCGGTTTTTGCATGTATTATTTTATTTCTCTAACACTCAACACGGTAAATTCGAAACACCTTGGCTTTTCACGTGAAAAAGATGCTGTTCAGTCATAAGTCGATAATATTCCGATTTTTCCTCAATAACCTTTGTTCATACGTTTCCGTTCGTGTGTGTATTTTCTATATGCGTCTGTACACACTCGGATAGTCCCACAAACATACAAATATATATATACGCACAGAAGGAAAAGTTGTTTTCTGGAGGGTTCCCTAGAAAATCTAATAATTGAGGAAAGTTACTCGAGTAGTTGATGCTTGGAGATCACTGCTCTCCATGAACATACAACGACCCAACAGCTGATCTAATGCTGCTTGACGGAGGTCACAGAAGGGAATCAAACTGCACCAACCTGTTGTTGAATATGACATTTTCTCTTAGTTTTCGCCTGTGCCATTTTTGTTAGTGTCATTTTACTGGACACAATTATTCTGATTAAACAACTCCATGGAGAATACATTTCTGTACTGGATTCCCATGGTATGTCATGTTTTTTTTCTCTTCTCTTGGATTGCTTGTTTTATAGCAAACTAAGTTTGTCTTTTGTTCAGTATTTTCGATACGTAATATATTCAAATATTTTTAGTTCTATTCGATGAAATCTTAGGCCTTCTTTTTTTTTCTAATTCATTTCCTTTTTTATTATACTCCATGATTTCTTTTCCGATATCTATTTTTTGGTTATCTATTTTTTTTCCAGGCAATATCTCTATTTTTCAATTGTCAGGTATTTTATTTTCATTCAGGTTTGTTTATATGAAATATTATCTTATGGATGGAAGTTTATTGATTTTGATATTAAATCTTCGGGTTTCTTTATTCCAGCAGGAAATGGAAAATTTCTTGTAAGCCCTTTCGCCCTCCGAAATCTAACTCTTTCCAAGTCATTTTCCCTTGGAGACATGTTTATAGAGACATTACGATAAAAAGCCTGAGTGCATAGAAATAAAAGAACTGCCATTGTTCTGGACAATTTGAACAATATTATCTTCGGTCATAATTTCGCTTTCGGTTGAATAATCTAATGTATAGGTTTGTATCTTATAGCATTATGTGAAACCAGTGATTTAGAGCCAAATATTGGTTCTGCGGCGCCCATGATAGAGAGGTGTGGTGAATCCTTGGCAATGTCAATGTCCAACCACGGAGGCCAAAAGGATGATGATGATGATGATGATGATGATGATGATGATGATGATGATGATGATGGCGTGCATCACAACAGGTTGAATTTTCTAATCGTTTCTGGAAAAGTTTAGATTTGACTTTTAGTCCTAATTAAAGATCAAAACTGTCTTTAACAGTACAATAAGAAAAAAAGAGAGTGGGATACACGGACTGAGATTTTAGTATTATATATATATATATATATATATATATATATATATATATATATATATATATATATATATATTCGTATATATATTTAGATGGATTGAAACCAGATTATTATTATCGTGTTGACCGTTCATGCAACACCCGAACAACATTTTGGACTAGCCGAACGCAACACCTAAACTACATTTTCTTTGGCTAAAAAATAAAAAACATGTTATGGGGTATAATTGGTTCAAAGAAAATTTGATGGGGATATTTTGTGAGGCTCCTGAGTTACATTGTACATTGACATGACGGTGAATGATAATATGATCGTCATTGGCTCATTTCGAATTAGCAATTATTTAAATTTTGAATTGCGATTTGTGAGGTAACTGGCAGTATTTCACTTCGTTTATTCATACCCTGGCAAAATATTTCCACGGTCTTGCTTTAATTATCGACGCAAAGCTGTTTGTCTTTGTGTGTCTTGACTCGGGCAGATGTTTCAGCGGAGACTTTATTCATATAAGAAAACCACCTTTGCTCTCTTTGTTCCCTCTTGATAATTTGATGCGTGTAAATACACAAAGGGATAAATCATTCTTGAAGACAGTGTTTGGACAATCAAAATGCACATACACACACACACTCACAAATGTATAGACAAATAAATGAATTGCTATTTAGAGAGATAGATTGATGGATAGATAAACGTGCCATTCGGATTCATAGTAATGATCTTGGTATATTAGGCATATTTGAATAGTATGTTAGGAAATCCCCACACACACGCACACATACACACACACACACACACACACACATATATATATATAGAGAGAGAGAGAAAGGAGAGAAGGGGGAAAGAGAGGGAAGGATTCCAGAAGTCTGGGATAGATGGATTGATAGATAAAGAAATACATAGATAAATAGATTGATAAAACCTACTGCCTTTACCCATAAGTTTGATAGGCATTTGCTTAGTCAACGAGCCAAAGAGCCAGAGAGACAGAGAGAAAGAAAGAGAGAGGGGGGAGAGAGAAAGAGTCAAGACTAAGCAATTGGGTCAGAAAACGCAGTAGGAAAAACAGACATAAGATACAGTGAAGAGAAATAAAGGTTTGCCGATGAGACATGGCAAAGGTTAGCCCAATCGCAGACGGTATGGAAGGAGTGGGGGAAGCCCTTCGTCTACATATAGACATGAGGATATATATGGCGGAAGATCATGTTATAAGTATATAACTGCATTCTTATGAGATAGGGTCAATGAGTTTTAGCCTAATCATGATTTGAAATATTCCTTGTATGATATCCTTTTTTTTATCGATAGGAAAGTGTTGGAGAGTGTATAAACTGGAAAAGGAATTGTGTTTAAAAATAAATATTTACTCCCAGAAATAAACACTTATTTTTTTTTGGTCAATGAACTTATTGCTGTAGGTACGTATACAGTACTTGTCATAAGTACCAAAACGAACAGAAAATTCGCTTCTGATCGTTTGGTTCTGGGAGTTGAAAACAGAAACATGAAGTAAAAGAGTTTTGTCGCCATTGTTAACAAAACATGAATCTAATCATCTTTTATGGTTCTAAAGTTTTTTTTTCAATAATTTACCGGTGAATAAAAAAAATGAAATCATTTTTTTATATCCTTTTATAATCTTGTTTGGAGTCGATCAAAGGGACTCAAAGGCAAACAGTTATTGCCATTACGAAAATTTGCCTAACTAGTGAACTAGTGTCCCCAAATCCTTTACTAAAAATCCATAATGGTCCTGGCAATTTCAAGCTATGAAAAAATATTTTCATGAGCAACATATATATATGTATATATATATATATATATATATATATATATGATTAATGGAGATATGTTAAAATCCCATGGCAATTCTTTATTGTTTTGGTTGAGGCTTGAAGAGCCCATTTTATCAGGGCGTTATAACCATCTCATTTGATGCATAAATCTCATTGAAGGATAACCGCTCAAAATAGAGATTGCTTATTACTTAGAAGCAAACATTACAAGGAAAATATCACTCGTAAATCTCGCTGTAGATTTATTTATGCTAAAATGTACAACCATAAAAAAATTAATGACGAGTCGTAAAACAAACGTTTTGTTGGATACATTTGTAATTGCATATATTTACAATATCGCAATCCATGTACGCAAACAGTCATGTGCGTGTGAATACAAATATACATAGGCACATGTGTGAGTTAAGAGTATACATATGCATGCAAATTCTTGCATGTATTCACATGAAAGAACTTATACATGTACGTGTGTAGATTCATTTTATTAATGTGCTAATTCATATCAACATGTTCAGGAATGTGTACATATATGTAATAGGTGTGCTAAATACATTTTTTCACGCTCACGTATATTTCTGATAAATATTTGAAAATATATTTGGAAATTACCCTCCTATAACACACACGCACACACACACTCATTCCCTTCCCTCTATTCTTCCTACACACTCACACACACACACACACATATATATATATATATCGAAAGGGAGAGAAATCGCAAAATATCTGACATATTTCACAAAGTTCACTTTGATGTCCTCATACAGCTTTGAAGTTAACTGATGTTGAACAAGGTTCAAAAATCCAAAAATTGCAACAATATTCGAACAAGATTGAAAATGAGAAAGGTATGAACGAAAAAAAAACGGAAGTCTTCAGTCCGAATTCGGTAAATTCCGAAGGTGTGTATTTTTATATTCAAAAAAAGGCTCTTAATATACATTGGACACATATATGCATTTGTCAAAGCGATCACACATCTAAAAACAGTGAAAGAATTTGATTAACATCTACTTAAGAGTTTTAATGCCAAGAGGGCGTGAAAATTCTCGGCCAAATCTTGGACTCAGGATGAAACGAATATCTTTGTATATATATATATATATATATATATATATATATATATATATATATATATATATATATATATATGTGTGTGTGTGTGTGTGTGTGTGTGTGTGTGTGTGTGTGTGCGTGTCTTTGTGTGTGTGTGTGCGTGCTTTGTTAAATATTGAGCTCTGTGATGAAATCTGTTTGTTTTTTTGTATTCTCACAAATCGAAAAGATTATTAATTCACTTTGTATGTATGCATGTATCCATGCATCTATCTTGCTATCTCTAATTCCCCCTATTTCTCTCTCTCTCTCTCTCTCTCTCTCTCTCTCTCTCTCTATATATATATATATATATATATATATATATATATATATATATATACGTATGTATATGTATATATGTGCTTGTATGTGCGTTGCACATGCAAAACATGGAAATTAAAAAATCAAGCTGGGAACAGACTTAGGGATTGGAAAAGATCCACGTGGATTAGCAAGAAGTCTACATTGGGGGACATTTTACAAATGATTAGGTAACAACTATAAGATAGCCTAGACACTTGATAAGAAAAAATGACAACAGATAGAGCAAAAGCTCACTTATAGGTGCCCATTGGACAGTAAACGCAGTAGTAAAAGACCAGACGCAAGATGGAGGAATGAGATTTTTTCCCCTTCAGGCTAGATGCAGCTACTCGAATTCACATGAGGACCTTCGTCCTTACAGTGCAGAAAGTCAATGAAATCTATGTTGGACTCAACGGGAGGAATTGATGAAAACTAGGGTTGGGGGTAGTAAATGTTGATCCCAAACGCAAGGAAAAATCCATCAGAAATGTAACTTTCGAATTTTCGATTAATTCAGCAAATTACGTGTCCAGCTTCTAAGAATTGGGAATGACATTCTTCTGACATGATTTCGAGATCATTCTGGCTTTCTCCTGGTCCTTCCATTAAGATTGGAAAAAAGAGGCGTTGGGGTCAGCCCAGGGGGAAGATAGAATAGCTGCCTGGAGCTAATAACCTATGCTTGGGTCATTGTGAGTGGGTAAGTGTAGCTTAGGAGATTTATGTACTAAGTAGGGTCAGCATTTGTGCGATGCTTGCTCCATAAGAGCTTAGAGAGCAGTTAAAAGTATAATGATATAATGTGTGTATAATATATATATATATATATATATATATATATATATATATATATATATATATATATATATATATATATATATATGTATATATATTGAGTTTGTCGAACTAATTACAAAAATAGACTTCTTTTTGATAACAGATGTTTGTAAAAATTTGCAGCATCTTTCCATGTATGTATAATATTATCATGTGTATATACGTGTGTGTGTGTGTGAGTGTGTGCACGCACGTGCATGTATTTTTTGCATGTGTCTGTGAGTGCGAGCGTGTGTCTGTGTAAGTAGTATTTTCCAGTAAAATGAAACGATTGTTGTTTCGACCAATTGTGCAAAGCTGAATTCAAGCATATGCAATATTGATCATTAACTTTATTTCTCATGCCCCTTCCCCACGATCTCTTCAACGATAACTGCAGTCACTTACATCTATTCTCATAAATGTTATGATCCCATCAAACTCTTATTGATTAACAATTATTCATTTCACACAGCTTCAAAATAATGTTCGATTACGTAAACCCCACAAAAGCACCTTCAAACTGGAGCGCTCATGATATAAAACGGGTCAGTTTGGTTACTAAATAGACTCTGTAACACGACCAGTAAATTCTAGCTGCACGTTGTGTTTAGGCTGATGTATGAAATAATTCGAACTAGGAGTGGTTTATGAATAAGTTTCGCCTTTTGTTCAGTAGTCATAACCTCTCCTCTCCCCATAAAAGTATCTTAGTTTTCAAAATATAAATCAAGGCAAAAAAATAGAAATACAAAATGCGTAAATAGAACCTCACAAAAACCTTCCATGGTTAAATAAAACAATATATATATATATATATATATATATATATATATATATATATATATATATATATATATATATATATATATATATATATACTGGGCATAATAAGGAGTTGATGTTTGAATTCTCGAATCTCCACGTACGTAGCAACAAAGGAAGACCCACATCAAAAATAGAGAAATCAACGTTGATAGCTTTGGTGATGATTTTGGTTGACAGTGTCTAATAAGGCCGATCGTATATTTGATGCCGGTTGAGTAGGTTCCAGTCCTATGAATGAAATGTCTATTCAGGGTCCAGAAATATTATTTAGTACTAATGCATCAAATCGGGCCAATCATTTTGAATGAGCTAATGTAATATGAATCCTTTGCTGCGTTTGTCTGCGTAATTACACCGAAAATATAAAGACTGAATTAGGGAAAATCGCTGCGCAAACCGGGCATAGCAACCAAATTGAAGCAATTTGTAAAATAGACTTCCCCGTTGGGGCCACAGGGATCATCTAATGCATTGTATTAGCTGTAAGATTTACTGCGATTTGAACGACTAACGAAAGAGGGCCCCACTTCGGATTTCGACGCATATACCATTGAAAACGGTTGGTTTAATATTTACTCAATGGACATTCTGGGCATTCGTAATATCATTATAACGAATAATATCAATCTCTTTTGGGTTTGGCTTGGTGGTTTGTCAAGGCTGTAAGATCTACGAACCGGATCCTTTTGTTCGGGAAAATTATTCGAGGCCCGTGACTCAGCCTCTTCATACAACGGAAACTGCTGGGCTTCAAAGACATGTAGTAAACGACCACTTAAAAACTGGCTGCGATATTCATCCATCATCGAGCAGTACATTCATTTGGAAACGCAGAATGAAATGCAAGGGTCGAAGCCTCATTTCTCTGGGCGGGTATGTTCATAAATCATACGTTGCACCATAGAATGGAAAATCGTGGGGAGTAGACTCGTCCGAAGAAGCTGATACCCTAATTCATAATCATTATTCTACGGTCAGCAAGTTCCGATCGAACGGCTCGTTAAACTTGTGAAATTGGCGATTGGAAACGAATAATCCTCAGTGATGCTCTAATGGTTGGTGTCACCCGGTGGCCAATTCAAAAGGTTTTCGAGCAAAGTCAACCTCAAAAAAAAAAAAAAAAAGAATCATTGGAAAAAAAAAAACGAAAAAACGCCGAAACATGATTTTTCAAAATAGTTGGAAATGGCTATATTCGTCTAAAATTGCTAGAAGAATAGTTAAAATTGCTAAAATTGCTTTAAAAAAAGCTAAAAATACGGGTAAATGTTGAATTTTGGCGCTGCCAAGACATCAAGGGTTCGCCCACTGATGATATCACCGAATGCAGGGGGGGGGGGGGTTCTGTCAGTACACCAGTGTCCCAGCTCTCCAAATTCATCTCGTCACCACATACTATCCTTGAACTACATATGATAAAACAAGGGGAAGAACTTCGAATATACGGAAATCGAGTTACTTCCCTTGAAATTTGAATTTGTTTTTTTTTATTAATTGTTTGTATTTATGCTCCTTTCTCTTGTCTTACACAATAATGATAAAAATGATCCATTTCAATGGAAAAATAATCCCAAAATGTAATCACGTAATCACCTATTCAGTAGGCTACGGTTCAACCGATTTTTCCGAACTGAAACTCGTTGAGAACTTTTGGTAACTAGAGGAGAGACAGCTGCAAATGAATACAAGCACCTCTCCAAACTTTTTTGGCAGAAATAAACACACAAATATATATACTAATCAAACATTGATGACTAAAATGGTTTGACATTAAAAAAAGTAAAATGACAGTTATAAAAAGCCCTGTATACATGTATGATCAATCAGGTGCTTGCAAACATTCTTAAAGGCCTCGGTTAGTATCTAAAGACCGAAAATATATATTACACTCTTCTGTTGCTTAGGATTCAAAGCGATGGGATGATTGAATAATTCCAAACAGGTAGTAATCACACCGTTCCCAGGTAATGAGTGCGATTTTAAAACTGGTATTATTTTTTAAAAAGTATAAAGAATAGCTATGTTCTTTTCAAAATTTGCTTTCGTAACCAGGACAGAGATATCCATGTGTAATTGTTTTGGTGTTTTTGTTTTTTTTTTTCACTTTTTGAGATTGAGATTGAGCTAAATCGACCGACTTCCAACTAACTAGATTTCAAGTTATCACTGTCCTGGTCGGAAAACCAAGTTTGGAAAAGAATAATTGATATTTTCTATACTTTTCACACTTAATCAATCAGAGAATGACACTTATTACCCAGGAACGAATGAACGTAAATATATGCTGCACGGTGTGAACATCAGCTTCTGTTTTCCTTTAAAATTCAATATGAGTAAACAATCCGGGAAAACTGTTTACAAAACAGCCAGAAATAGAAATTTATGTTAGTTTCTTAGCAGATCAGCTCACTTCCCAGGATATTGTGATAGCTGTACGCGACTTAACTGATATCGAATGATCTTGACTCTTGGGAAATCTTTGCTTCAAGGTAGGTCTTCATATTGTCAACGCAGGTTATTAAATCTGGTTGTATTTTTCTGATTGCAAAATCCAACGAAGATAAACAATGCTATTTTGTCAACTATTGTTGACACAGAATTTAAAAACTGCAACTTTCTTAGATTTCGATTCAAGATTATCAAAGTTTTAGATGCCTGCTCAGCGGCTGAGATCACGGTGGATGGTTTAGGAAACAATTATACCCTGGCCTATCATAACTATAGTTATTTGGTGGACGGAATGCTAAAGAAAAAGATCGCAATGTCAACTAAAAGAAGGATATTCTTGTCCCTGTACATCATCTTCAGTTTTTTTTTAATGTCCATCGTTGGACATAAGACGTACACAAGATTCGCCAGATCCGTCAATCGTAGGCGTCGTTGAGCCGGTACTTTTTGTGTCTGTTCGGTTCGTCAAGCAATTTTATTTTTTTTCTGATAATAAGTTTGCATATGAGAATCCTAACATCAGTCTAATTGTCTTGCAACGTAACTGGTCGACTGCCATTTGATTTTTCTTTGGTTTCTATGACATCTCTGACCCCTGTTTGTTTTTTGTTTTTTGTTGTTTTGTTTTTTTTTTGCTTTTAATATTTGGAGCAGTCTTAGGATAGATGAGATGTTAAGCTTGATTATCTACAGTGAATTTTCTGTTTGAGAACCAATATTTTGGCTAGATTCCATATTTCAGCTCCATAGATGACTACCAGGAGGATGCATTAGTTGTATACCCTTCATTGTTTAGTTTTTATCTTTCTTCTTTTCAGACGGTAAAATGGCAATGGAATTGAACATAAAACATGAAATTGTAGAAAAGATTGGCATCCATGCGACGGAAAAATCCCCACAAATGACTATCCTTCACCCATTTACAGAAGAATACGCCGGGTTACTTTTCAGTTATAATTTTTTTCTTATCATTGATTTTACCTTTTTGTTGCAATACCTGGGATCCATGAACGATTCCTTCCCGTGGAAATCCACGCTAATTCTCTGAGGAGAGATTAATTTCTACATTACGTTAACTGACTCCCATCCCCAGAACCCCTTCGACCTCCATCCTTGAATTCTTTGACTGGCTCAGGTGCATTATTACAGATACAACATATGAATGAAGGTTGCAAGAGCGAATCGAACAAAAAGCCAAAGGTCGATTCCCTTCTCGTGGTCATATGTCCGCTAAACGGTGTGTCACCTTTCAAGTATTTGCTTGGATCTTTTATGTACTCGGCAAAATTCGTAAGAAGATTTCAGTTTCCGACCCCCTTATTACTGAACATTCTTCTATTATCAGCATTGAAACCGCAGGAAAGTCATCCTCCTTTCCAAGGCTTCATGAAAAGTACATATCTTGAAAGAGGAATTTTCTATAATTTCAAAAATGAAATCTGATAGCCTGTCCTCGTCGAGTCGACGTCATTCTTTGTTTTGTTAACTGCTTGGGCACACGGACCCCATCTTGTGTTCGGCATAATCATCATCCTTTTCAGTGTCTCCAGGATCTGAAAAATCTCTCTGTTGCAGGTGATTCAGCGCCTATATCTTCTGGGCTCACCCAAATCGTTACTTTTATGATATCCCAAGATACACATTATGAGTTGTGATCTCAAGCATTTGCCAGGCATTCTTGCAACGCACAACCTGCCCATTGCCATTTTAATTTTCTGATGGATTTTATAATTTCTTGATTCCTGTTTTTTTATTGTTGTTGTTGTTGTTGTTTTTCCTTTAATGCTGACTTGTAATCTTTCCAGGTGATTCTGCGCATAATCCTCTTTTGTACATGTTGCATATGTCAAGGCCTATGATAGGATTTCAGATTCTTATCCATTACCGGAAGGCTTTAAAGGCGTCATCACCTTTGTGACTGATTTCTCATCCGGTAAGGACGACCACGTACGGAAGGTGTCAGCTGACCGTCATCAAGCATCTGCTCAGAACAGGAAAGGAATACAGGAGTCAGAAAGAGACAAGAATCGATGAAAGCACCAAAGAAAGAAAGCTATGCCGAGATATGATCATCCACGTCCTAAACGGACATGGCTATTAGAAAAGAAGAACTATCAGTAGAGTTGCTCATTCGATGGCTAAAAAATAAATAGATTTTTTTCTTTCACTTTCTCATTTCCAGCTAAATTTATAGCTGAAAATATCACTTGATCAATACATCGCCCAATTATGGTTTTCCAAGCCTGCGTATGAATTTAGGGGCGTACTTAACATTTCAGAAACCTTCGTAGATATATTCGAGCGTTTTTCGTTGTTTTTTTTGTTTTTTTTTAAATTTTTTGTAGCTAGAAACTTGCAAGAATATAAGATGAGAAAAAAATCAAACACTTCAAGCCACTTTGGGCATCGAGGAAGATAACTTTTTGCAATCTTCATGCCAGTCTATTTTAGTAACGAATAAGCAAATTTCACCGAAGAATCGTAATAAGATTTTAGTCTCCAGTCCCTTACTAACGGAACATCGCTTTATTATAAACATTAAATAGACAAAAAAGAAAAAGAAATAATCATTTCTGTCAAGACTTCATGAAAGGTAGAAAGTAGAAGGTGCATATCTTGAATAAGGAACTCTCTGTAATTGCAAAAATATCATCTGTCATCATCTCTGAGCCGAGCCGATGTCATGAAAGATCCATGCATTTATAAGCAGCGCTGACAAGAAATAATGAACACTTTAAAATCGACAGGGGGAAAGGCTTTGTATTCAAATCGAATATGTGAGTAAAGTGTGAGTGTGTGTCAGGAGAGAGGAGAAAGGGGAAAGGTGGGAATAAGAAGCTGGTGTACGTAAAAGAAGAGATCTAAGTTCCTTTGTACATCCAAGTACGGAAAGATTTCTTTATATTCGAAGACATCAAAAAATCAAAAACCTTTCAGCTCATGTCAATTCTTAATAATGACAGAAGTGGAGAAATGACACAGTCAGGATGAACACAAGACACACACACACACACACACACACACACACACTCACACACATATATATATATATATATATATATATATATATATATATATATATATATATATATATATATATATATATATATATATATGTGTGTGTGTGTGTGTGTGTGTGTGTGTGCATTTCACTTAACAAGGTATTGACCTATATATATATATATATATATATATACATGTATGTATGTGTGTGTGTGTGTGTGTGTGTGTATTGAGGAAGTGAAAGTAAATGTGAGGGACACACATGCATATATATATATATATATATATATATATATATATATATATATATATATATATATTGAGAAAGTGAAAGCAAATGCAAGGGACACACTTGAATATATATATATATATATATATATATATATATATATATATATATATATATATATATATATATATATATATATATAATGTACAATAATGAATATGCAATCAGCATGTGTATAGATGAAAAAAGGATAAAATTGCATTTTCTGCTCAGAAAAATAATGAAAAGAGACACGATAGAAGTTCTGATGGAAATGTCGAAACTATATTCTGTCTTTTCAATTCTGTCATAAGAGGGTTTCATTGTAGTTTTCATTTGTTTGTTAAATACCTGATTTCCTGGTGTAGTATGACCTCCATGATATTTTCTTATTATAATTGATAAAACCTAACTGAATGTTCATTCAGTAGGAATCATAACATGACTAAGGTCCTTAGGCAACATGCTGTGTTGGGTTTAATCAATCATAAAATAGGAAACGAAATGAAACTATCAGTATTTCTTTCGTATCCTGTTGGACAGTGATCACTAAAAAGTCTTGATTTCCATGAATGCAACTTGACTCAAACTGCTGATCAACTGAGCAAAAATGGACGTGGAATTTTAAACCCCTACAAGAAAAATCACTAGAATTTCCAAAAAAGTAAAAGATCAAGGCATAAGTAAGTAAGGAGTAATTGTTCATACTTTCATCCCCCTATCTCCGTTGATGCAGCATGTACACATGATGTATACGTACTCAGCCAGCTAGATAAATTTGAAAGCTAAAGAAACCTAGGTTGACAGCTTTGGTAACACTTTCGGATTGAAAAAACAAAAGAAAATAAAGACGAATTTCATAAGATATTAGGACTGCAATGTTACAATGTTAAATAAAGGTGAAGTTATGGAATAAAACACTATTTTCCCAGCCATAAAATGATATCCCGTCTTTTAGAACGTACTGTATATTTTGAGATGGGATATCTTCTTACATCTTGGTGTTATTTTTCAGACCCTTTTAAAGTAAATAAGAATCCCCATTTATTTCTCAGCCTCGACAACCTACTCAAAATTCCTATTTCACTACTCCATCTATCAGCTGAATTCCAATCTGGACCATCGTTCTGACGCTACACAAAATATTACACTAAACAAATATTACAATCATTAAACACATACATACATACATACACTTACATATATATATAAGTTTTGAACAAACATTGTGTATATATATATATATATATATATATATATATATATATATATATATATTTTATACTCGAACGAATATTGTATGTACTCACAGAAATGTCAGAAGTTATCTCGTTCCTTGAGATCGAGATCCTTCAACTCGGCCTCAAAATAACCTGGTCGACATTTTCGATGTTGGTAAAAATGAAATATGTTGGTACTTACCTGAAAATAGAAAAAGGAAGAATATATATCTTGTGTTTGGAAAATAGAAAATGGACGCCAATAGAACATAAAAGAATAACGTTTGAACGAAATATATGAATATATTGAACAATAAATCCTTATAGATACGAAATATTGTATTCTTGGAACAAAGATTCAGTGGTAGAACGTTGGATAGATCGTAAAATATTTTTATACATACTTTTGTTATAGTCATCATGATTGGTTTATTGACCGGTAAAAATTGCACGCTAAAATATGGCACATTTAATTAAAACGCTGGTGATCTATGAGAACAATTAGTATGAATGTATGAATATAAAGACAAATCTTTGAGGGTTAAGGTTTGAGTTATGAGGTGTGGGTATCAGTGTTTCAATCATATGTGGAACTGTTTCCCAAATTTTCGCTTGTGACATTTTTTCGTGCCATCTTCATCGTGTCATTTTTACCGAGAATCGACGCTAACCTTAAATATTTGCCAAACCTCCTGCCAACGAAATATTGTAGGATGCAAAAAAATGTTTGGTGAACACTGGTATATCAGGAGTACAGGAGGTTATTTAAGTCACCGTTGTGGGAGCACCAGGGTAGGATCTAACCCGTTTTGAGACTAGCTTATTAACTACTACTCCATGGCGAAAAGCGAAATTATGCACACATACAATACGCTACCCTAATAATATGGAAACAAATTAGCACAACACGACGTTGTTCATAGCCGTACTTCAAATGGGACAGTGGAAACTAAGTGCTAGGGTACTGATAAAGTAAAGTCACGTGATTCTCTTTTTTCAGCAGTTTCTTTCTTTGTCAATGCACTTAAGCAACAGTCATTATAGGTCAACTGCTGAACCAAGAACTTTCCAATATCCTCCCATACCGACCGCTATTGCACTGTCCTCTGCCCCGTCTCCCCTGTCTATCTTATCCCACAGTCTTGTGTCTGGTCTCTTCATACTGCGTTCACAGTCCCATGGGCACCAATCGCTTAACCTTTCGATCAATCTGCAGTCATTTGTTCTCGATAATTGTCCATCCTAACTCTATTTCTGTAACTTGATTCTTCGTATCGTGTTCTTTACCCCTAATTCCGCCTTAAATCCATGGCGATTTTTTTTTCTATCTCTTAGAATTGTTTGTTGCATTGATCCCCCCACGGATGACCGTGCAATTCTGAATTGAGTCTTGGTCCGTTTTGCCAGTTGCCATATTTCGTATTCGTGCGTTTTAGCGGGTATTATGCATGCAATGTATATTTTAGGATTTAAGTATATTAGCAAGGTCCATTCCTATATGTTTCTATTCATACCAAATTCTCTCCAACCAAATATCAGGCATCATTTTATTTCGCTTTCATGATATTTCCCTACCTTTATTAGCTGACCCAAGATATATATATATATATATATATATATATATATATATATATATATATATATATATATATATATATGTTAGTTTGAAGTTTGTAATACATGACCATTCTCTCTATGCTTGCCCATTGGCCATAACACACATCAACGATCCTAAGTAACTAATTAAAGGAACAAGCCTGTATCCAGAACGATAGAATTCATCCAATGTTCAGCTGTAATAAGTGGGAAAAGAGGCGGACAGGAAGACAGAGAATGTGGGGGAGGTCAGAGGGACAGAGTGAGGGAAAGGAGAGGGATGGTAAGAGGGGAGACATGCAAAGAAAGATACAAAGAGGCAAGGAAACAGAGACAGACTGACAGGCAGACAGACAAAAGGAAATAGAGAGACAGAGAGTGAGAGAGGACACAGAAATACAGATAGAAAGTGGGTAGGAGACAGAGAGACAGGGAGAGAGACAAAGGAGAGAGAGGGGATTCAGAATGAGGATGATGTCACGTAGTTGATTGTGGACGGTAGGAGGAGCTTTCCAAATATTAGCATTATGTCAATACGAGTGCCCGATGTGGCTGGAGTGGCGGACCCGACACCGGCAGACCATGAGATCTCGACGGTTTGACAAGCGAAATAATCAACCTGGCAACCAAATGAACGGGGCCTTAATGTCAGTGAGGGTGAGGTGCGCCTAATTACTAGCAGAGATTCCGCTTGCCAGTCGCCAAGGCTGTTGAACGGCTGAAGTTTGTCCGGCCGCTAAGACAGGAGCAGAGAGAAGAAAGGAAAAACAGTGGAATAAAGAGCGAGCAAAAAGAAGGGCGAGGAAGGGAGTGAGAGAAAGTTGAGTTTGAATGTGTGTATGTGTGTGCATGTATGTATGAGAGAGATCAGAGAGAGAAGTGATAGGTAATGGAGAGAGAGAGAGAGAGGTGTGATATTATGTCGTATTATGATGTGGACTGTAAAGGTTTATGGTTCCGAAGAGCTCGGATGGGGAATATACAACGATGATCAAATGTGATGTCCGGAAATTGACGCATCGAATATAGGGCTAAAGCTTTGATAACCAAAGTTGAGCATCACTTCAGGCCACCACTGTATAACAACAACGATAGCATTATCGAGTGTAGTGTAATCGGTCTCGTCATTAAGAGGTTCATCAGGAACGTCACCACATCATATGCCAAACTATATATATATATATATATATATATATATATATATATATACTGCATATAGTGTCTTAATTTGTAAATAACAAACAGAAAACAAATGAAAACAGATGTTATCCGTTGTAGATGTTTAATTGCAGTGCTCAATATTTAACACAGTAAATAGAGTTATTTATCAAACACACACACACACACACACACACACACACATATATATATATATATATATATATATATATATATATATATATATATCCTCACACCCATATCATAGACACATTCAATAATGGAAGCTTCAAAGTCACCTAGACCCATAGGAAAAACTTCACCTTAGCCTGTTATAACCCCTGTTCAACTTATATATATATATATATATATATATATATATATATATATATATATATATGGATATGTCCTAGGTGAACGTAAACATTTTGTATCCCTCGCACTTTTCAGCAACAGACCGACTTATTTTCTTTGGATTTTGAGCCTTTGTATGTATATATATATATATATATATATATATATATATATATATATATATATATATATATTATTCAAAATTTTTCTTCCTATAAATTTCCTGTCAAGAGATAATTGTGGGGGGATGAAAGCATGCAAAATCAAAAGGGATGAAAAACCGAACAAGAAAGGAAGACAGAAAAACAGAATGAGGGACAAAAGAAAAATTGCCGAAAAAAACTGAATGAAAGCAGGAATAATGATAGAAAAACAGAGAAAGAAAGAAATTATTTCTAAAAATCAGGGAGAAAGAAATAAAGTAAGAAAAAAAAGAAAGGGGGTATACAGAGGGAACTCGGAAAGAAAGGAAGAAAGACAGACAGAAAGAAAGAAAACAGAAAGAAAAGGGGAGAAAAAAGAAAGACTGAAAGAAAGAAAGAAATACGGAGGGAACACGGAAAGAAAGAAAGAAAGAAAGAAAAAAAGAAAGAAAAAATGAATGGAATGAAGAAAGAAAAAGAAAGACAGAGAAGGAACATAAATAAATAAGAAAGGCATCAGTAAAGTAGAAATTCAGAAAGACGGGGCGAAAACAGAATGAAAGAAATTAAAAGACATGAAAAAAATGAAGAAAGAAATAAAGAAAGAAAGAAAGAAAGAAAGAAAGACAGGAAGGAAGAAAAAAAAAGTAGGAAAGAACAAAAAAAAAAAAAAAACCTCTCCAAAATCAAATTTCCAGGCGCTCCTCTTCCCGGGTTTCATCTTTTGCAATCGTACAACCGTTCCTTCCCAGTGTTGTTGGTTGTTGCTTTATCGTCATGTTGACGTCCGGTCAAAATGGTGGCGAAGTGAATGGCGATGTTTCAGGCTCTTAAGAAGACGGAATGGGCCCGTAAGTATTTCGAATTGCTTATGTGTATATAGATAGAAACGGCATTTCAGGCCAATCGTACCACTCATCTCGGAAAAGGTTGGACAGGGTCAATCAAAATTTCTCTCCGGTTACGTTTGAAAAGCAATTTCACGGTACGTTAGTTTCCGTACGCAAACCCCACACTTAACTTCATGCCTTCCTCTCCTTCAATCAATCTCTTAAGATATCATAGCGGATATCAGAATCGGTAAATACGGTTCAAATCTCGACGTCGCAGGTCTCAGTGCAAATGCCAGACTGGTGACATTATTTGCAGTGCATTCGTGTTGCTAAAAGACTATTGAATGTATTACGGTACATTTGTTTCTGTACTCAACTCAACACTTGAGATATTATAGCGAGGATCATATTCCGTAATCACGGTTCAAATTACAGAGTTGCAGGCCCTAGACTAAAGGCCAGGTTGGTGACATTATTTGCGAATCATTCATGTCGCTGAAGTATATTCTGTTTATTCAGTGTTGTAACCTGAACATTCGAGATGTTAACCAGAAGTATCTCTGGGTCCAATGCTATCTCACTTTTTTTTTCTCTCTTTCGTGCTCACTAGAAATAAACATCTCATGGCTTTTATACTAGTTCATTGACTCGCAACACATGACGTTGTGTGTAGCCGACACTTGATTTCAACCATTGGGGATGTTAATGCTCCAACGAAAATCTCGAGGTCGATTTGCTTACATCTATCCTTAGTTATGGCTTCCAACCGAAATCTTAGTGATGATGTTAATCTCAAACACAAGTTTTGTCTGTGCAAGAAAAAGCTGACGTGTTATGGTACCATAGATGTACGAAACATTCCAAATTGGCTTTTCATCTGTATATATCATTATTTATTTATTTATTCATCTATTTATTTATTATATTTGGTATCGTCAGCCAAAACTTCAACACAGTTTCAGTTTTTTTTAAAAAGTTGGCCTGGCCGGCTCTCTGGCTAACTATATATGTGCCACGAGTAGAGGTAGCTAAAGGCTAGAAAATTCTAAACATTTACTCATTACTAGGTTAATGGTTTTTTTTTCATTCAAAAATATCACCCCGTTGACCACAAATTGATCTTTATTTTTTTTTTTGCTTCTCTTTTTGATTTATCATATTTTAATTGATATTCGATAAATTCAGCATCTTTACTACGTCATCAGAACATGAATTTTTTTCGTTATGTCATCAAGTAGTAATTTACTTCATAATAATGCAGAAGAGTTACATCTCTCAATGTGAACAAGGACGAATTAATTGATACGCAGGGGCATATTATTATAGTTCGGATTATTTTAATAAAAGTTTCCAATAAGCAGGATACTTTCAAGACATGGCATATGTATGATTACTGAGACAGAGGCGTATCATTGGATTATTGTGACGTGATTTCTATTAATCTTCAAAAATGAATACTCTTGAATCAAAAGTATCTGGAAAAATAGTCGGGGCACCTGGAGCTGGTTATGTTAATTGTGCAACTAAGAATGTATGACGTCATCATCTGGAGAAAAAAATGAACTAGACGCTCAGAAGTGCAAAAGTATTCGACTTACATCTAAGTAGGTCAGTCATATTGCCAAAATGATTAGATTGGATGTGGTTACAATTGAACATGCTATGATCTTGCGGACTAACTTAAGGAGCATCACTTTACATTAAGTGCTTTATGTAGTTTCAATGAAATATAGACGTAATTTGGGGAGGAAAATCAAGGCTTCATTCCTTGGATAAAACATAATATTCTGTGAATGAAAGAAGAATTCGATACATTTCGAAATGTCCATCTGAACATACTTAGGTAACTTCGAAATTGACAGAATTTTGACGAAAGATTGAAATAAAATACAAACATTTAAAAATTTTTAGATTGAACATTGGAAAGTTCAGCAGAAAGATAAGATTTTTTTTGTTCAAATTCTGTCAAATTTGGAGGTGTATTAGTGTTTCAAAATATATCTGACACTTTTTGCACTTATTTTATTTGTCTCTTGAATAGATGTATTTCTGTGATGTTTTTTGTGTTGACATTTCATAGGTCATATGGAAGTGGACGGAAGCTTTTTGATTTATAGAAGAAAAAAAAGAAAAATTAACCGGAAGGAACGAGAGTGGGGAGAGAAAAAGAGTGTGTTATGAATATGAATAGTCGGAGGAAGTTAGAATTAGAAAGCCAAAAAAAAAAAGAAATTTGAAGAAAAAACGAAGGGAAAATAAAGAAGTCATTTACCCCTCTCAAGATTGGGAAAAAAACTATCAAGAAAATAAAGGGGAACGAATGAAACGTGGAAAAGAAGGAAGAAAATAGCAATAAACGAACAAAAGAAGAATCGACATAAATTGTACGCAAGAAAAATATAAAACCAAACAGAAAAAAGACGAAAAAATACAGGAAGGAAGAAAGAGAGGGAAAATTAAAGGAAGAAAGAAAGAAAGAAAATAAGAAAGAAAATACCAAAAAAAAAAAAAAAAAAGCAGAAAAAAATCTCACGGCGATAAAAAAAAACAACATGTAAGGAAAACAGAAAGGTATTTGTAAAGAGACAACTTGAAAGAAAGCAAGACAGACAGAAAGAGAAAAAGTAAGAAAAAAGGGCAAAAATGAGACACAATATATATATATATATATATATATATATATATATATATATATATATATATATATATTTACATATATATATATATATATATATATATATATATATATAATATATATATATATAACACAAAGGAAGGAGAGAACAGTGAACACAAGAAAAGCAAGACAGATTTTGAAAAAGAACAAATCACGTAAGGGAAAAGGTGCAGAACTGTAGAAAAAAAGAATGAAAAAAAAGATGAAGAAAAGAATATAAGAAAAGAAAAAAGACACGGAAGAACCAGATCAAATGAGAGGATAGTTAAAATCAAGAGAAAGATAGAAGATAAAGAAGGAACCAAGGAAGGAAGAAAGAAAGAAAAATACCAAAAGAAAAGGAAGAAAAGAGAGAGAAAAAAGAAAGAAAGAAAAAAGAAAGGAAAAGGGAAGGAAAACACAAAGGAACCGAATCAGCTGAGAGGACAGAGTAAACATTAAAATAAGAAAAGAAAGAAAGATAAAAAGAAAGAAAGGGGGGAACAAAGAAAAAAAAAGAAAGAAAGGGAGGAAGAAAGAAAGAAAGAAAGAAAGAGAGAAGATCGAAAAAAATTTTTTTCAAAAGCAACAAATCGTCTGGAAGGATAGAGTTGAAATTAAAAGAACGAGCTAAAATGAAAAGAAAAAAAATGAAATAACCAAAAATAGAAAGAAGACAAGACACAAAGTTAAAAACAATGATAAAAAAGAAGAAAAAAAAAAGCTTTTAGCGGGAAATCTAGTTCCATAATTACATCCGGGGTAGACATTACTTAATTTTCTTCTGTTGGTGTCTTCGCCGTGCCTACCCAGTCAGTACTCTTCCTGTACTTTCTCCCCAGACAAAAGAGTCAGAGGGCTCTGTCCAATATTTAAAAATCTCAATTTCCGCCTAAGATTCTCATCATCACACTTTTTTTTTGTGTGTATTTGATTTTCTTCCTCTTCGTCCATTTCCTAGCACTCTCGATATGCACCTCCCCCTCAGACGCTGATTCTTTCGATTAGTACATTCATATCTATCTGTTTATCTACTGAATAACCGTAGCCAACTAAAGTGGCAAACAATGCTCCCCATTTCATATGTTCGTATGTTAATGTGTTTCAGCGCTCCTGGTCATACTGTTTTGTTTATAGATATGGAAATTGTCATCAGTACTCCACTAGAACTTTATGAAAACGTTTTTGTTTTCATTTTTTAGCTTTTGGGGGTCTTATTTTGACAGGTTTATTATTGACAACGAGATTCTAAAGAATCTAGATGTTTTTAAATGCTGTATGTATTCTACGTTTGTTGTTTCCCTATGGGAAACACATTCGAAATTCACATAACTTACATAATTTGACGCTGCGCTTTTTCCATCATTGACTATGATGACAAGTTTTATATATATATATATATATATATATATATATATATATATATATATATATATATATATATATATATATATATATATATATATTGCTTATTCATGGTGGTCAGAAAGTTTGGTCCCATGAAATTCAGTCTTATTTCCAGTCTAGAAAATATCTTCAATTGCACATGACAGGACTTAACGAGACAAATTTTTCGAGTGAATTTTTCTAATTCTAATTTTCTATTTTGATTGAAACATAACATGAAATAATATTAAGTATTCTACACAAACCTCTGATACAACATAGTGTGCGTGATTATCATTTGAAGAGATGACGCCAAGGAGCACACGTTTTTGCTTCATCAAAGGATCAAGGAAGAAGGGTTCTGGTGGTCTTACAATAATTCCTATCTTTTTAATTTTAACTTACCACTAATATATCCATGATGGTCTTCCGTCATTCCTTATGCTTTCAATTCAGGGACAACTGTTGCCATCCATCATGTGTGTGTGAGAGTGCGTGTTTTTTCTAAGTTTGTTTATGTATTTGTGTGTTCAAACGCAATATTGCTTTGTCTGGGGACTTGTAAATTGGCATCAGTACTCCACTGGATCCTTTCTAAAAACCGTTCTTTTGGATTTTTGGAAAAAAAGCTTTTTTTAGTCCTTAGGGAGTGGGGGGGCTTACTCTGGTAGGTTTATAATTAACATCTAGATTCTACACTTTTCTACGATGGATTTTTCTTACATGATTTCAAATTTTAATATGATTGTTTGATTATTGTCTATGACGTAAGGCATTCTAGTTGCTTATGATACCTCCATAATCTTTGACACCAAATTTTTCATGAACAAATTCTCTGAAACTTGGCACTGTTGATTATATAAACATTGAGAGATGAAGTGTTCTTGAGAAGAGTGAGATGGAGAGACAGAGATAGAAAGGCAACCATATATATTGATAGTTTCAGCAGAAAAGTTGAAATCAAGGAGCAAAACATTATATATATATAGACGCACACACACATACACACACACACACACACACACACACACACACACACACACACACACATATATATATATATATATATATATATATATATATATATATATAATCCAATTCAAAATTCCCGGAACAGATACACGGTAAACAACTGATTATCCCAACAAGAGACAGATTATACACTGTGCTACAATAATGGTAGTAGTAGTAGTAGTAGTAGTAGTAGTAGTAGTAGTAGTTGTAATAATAATAATAATAATAATAATAATAATAGTAATAATAATAGTAATAATAATAATAATAGATGTCAGGGGAAACAAAGAGAAAAACACTTTTGAAGATTACAAGATTGAGTCAATAACTATCTGCACTTTTAGTATATTTTGTCTAGGTTGTCCATAATTGGTTCTGTACACGTTTTGGGGATTGACGTGAGTCCGTCGTGGCTACAGTCAATATTTGTCGCTAAAGAGTTAATGGTCTCTGCATGGCAATGCATACCCATATAGTATTATCCATGTGGATAAGTCTCCAGGAAGTATGATTCGAGGTCCTGGAGTATTCTCCTTAGATTTTTAATCTCGTTCCTTCAGATTAGAATCCGTTTGGCCTTCTCAAAGACGCCTCTAGTGGTCATCAATTTGAACGGACCAAGACTTGAAAGACTCTATGCATACGTAGCGGAAGAACCAACCAAATACAATTATTCTGAGGACATATTCAACCTCGTGGGTAACTAGATTAATGGCATTGCAAAGGCAGAGGAATATATTGAAAATATAATATCATTTAAAATTTTCTTCTGTTTTTCTGATAAGATATTTACCGACACTCGTATATACATGTTCTGATTGACCTATTTCCCTATACTAACTTTCAAATAATCAACGACACATCCTACAATTAAACTTGGTTACACAGATTTCAATTTTATAATCTCTTGGAGAATTTCGTAACAGAAAATTAAAGCCGTTTCCAAAATATTTGGCATATTTGAAAAAAACTATGAATCTTCACTTGTATGGATATTTATAAAGATGAAATTAGTGTTATCAGTTTTTGATGCCTCCAAGTTGTTTGAAACAATTTATATTTTGCATTATGCTTTTTAATTGGCTTCGTGTTTGGAGGAGAGAGGTCGTTTTTATGTTGTTTGGCAAATATCTCGCCAAATAATCAGACTGTGTGTGTTTGTACTCAAGAAAAAAATAATGAGAAAAAAAAATTGGGGAAGCACTTAGAGAAGAGATTCCAATAAAGGAAAACTATAAGAAAAAAAAATACATGAAAAAATAAAAGGAGAGAAATTCAATTAAATAACAAAACGTCTGATCTTATCACTACTACTATTTGCAAGTCGACAACAACGACAGGGACAGCTCCTGATAGTAATTCATCAATTCCTTTTTTTATTTAGCCTATAGCCAGGCGAGACGGTTGGTTCAGGG
>OY735220.1:51712035-51719535 GCA_963457665.1 Thysanoteuthis rhombus
AAAAAAACAAAGGGAGAGGGGAAGACAGAGTGAAAAAGAGGGAGCTATACGAGATGAGGGTGAGAAAGGTAGACAAAGGGAGAAAATAAGAGAGAGAGGAAGTGAGGAAGGTAATGACAATGAGAGGTAGTGAGGAGAGAGCGTGGGAAATGAGATGGGAGAGGGCGAAAATGCAAGGTAGAGGGGGAAACGAAAAAGTGTTGAAGGGATAAATGAGAGAAAGAGAGAATAAATGAGAGAAAGAGAGAGTAAATGAGAGAAAAGAGAGAAGAGGGAAGAGGGGAAGAGATTACGGTTTAGGGGTTTCCATCCCTGTGGCCAGGAATTTCGTTTTGTGCGACAGGTTTCCTCTTTCGATTGACTCTTGCTCATCTCAAAGAGGAAATGATGTCAGACGGAAACACGGTCTCTTTTAATGTTCGCTGCCGTTCAGTACTAAAATGCATGCTACTGGCGAATATCAGCAACAGTTTTTGAACGTTTCGACACATCTCAATCAGGAGCTTTTCCATCGGTCCATCGGTCAGGTCTTGTTACGTTAACCAACAGAAACAGGAACAGAAAGGTGTGATATCATTAGGAGAACATGTATTCAAATGAATTTTATTTTACCAGCTGTTATAATGTTATAATAAATTGTTCGAGATCCACATTTCTGTACTGAAAAAAAAGTGCCTAAAAATCTCTATATACGATTTTCTTGGAAAAAATATTCGGAAAGTATTTCCATTACGCAATATTTTGACAAATACGAAAAACAATTGACTCAAAGATAGACTACATATGCTCCTTCCTCCTCTTCCTCCTCCTGTTACTACTTCCATGGATACTGGAAGTAGCATTGAACTTCTGGTTCTGTTTTCTTTATATAAGTATTTTTGAACTCTTGCCATCATTTTGCTCCATCTTTAGAACACAACAAATAGGTGTCTTGAACTAGAGGTGTTCTAGAATGGTGAAGGGTGGGGTAGCCACAAGAGCTTGCTGGCAGAATATCCTCATCCTGGTGATCAATATCAGGTTGTGAAGCAATTCACAGATCAAAACAATATTTGTTTACTGTATTTGATGTCATAATTACGTCAATGTCCAAAGTTTGTGTCACAAGAGCGATTGTGAGGTATTATTCAGACCTCCGTGAAAAATACTGGCTGTAAAGTCGGCTATTTTGGAATGAAGCATTTATTTCTTTGTTGTCATAAAGTATGAAGTGACGTCATCATATTTCAGTAACTAAGTATCGTGTTTCGACATGATATTTATGAAGTACCACCATCTAGCAGCTGAAATTGTATACTTAATCAGCTCTGTTTCTTTATTCGTTACAATGGACTCTTCCACTTGAACAGATCCAGTAGATTTTTTTTCAGCAAAAAATATCATTTCATAGAAATGTAGATATATCCAAGATTGTTATCACAGATATTTCCTAGAAATTTATAAAGCTCAAATGATATTAGAGCTTATATGCAAAATATATTCTTTCAATGCATTGCATTCTCTAACGATGTGCTCCGAGTGTCAACTTGATAATTGATTTCCTTTCAAAATCTGTATCATTTTCCAATGACTTCGTGAAAGATCTTCATTTTTACCTCCAGCCTTTTCCCACAATCCACTCATCTTCTACAGTGCGTTCCATAAAGTATGCAAACGTTGATCCATGATACATTATTAGTCAGATGGCAACATGGTACTCAAAGACAGTGGTATTCAACAGTTGAAATGGCTGCATCGTTCGCTAGCCTAATTCGAGCATTCGCCCATTTGTGTGGTGTCAGGAACGTCGCACTCAAATGTAATGAAATATCTATGTACTGAAACAGGTTCGATCTCGCATCTTGGTTGAAGGATATCACTTTCAATATCTATTCTAAAGTTGAAACGTATGTGAAAGCAACATTTTTTCGTTGTAGATTTGTAAAAAAAAACAGGTTTTGTTGGTCGTTCAGTAGAAACTGTCTCATGACTTAAATCTTATGGCATCTTGTCTAGTTGGGGGTGATCAATTAAAATATAGTGAAAAGGAATGATCAATGGATAAATCATTCTCTCTTATGTTTACTTACTCAAAAAGTTTAAATTTTCAGAGAACAGGCATAAGCACTACAACTAAGGACCAATATATCACAAACTTACGTCGCAAACTGAATTCAGTAGAAGAATATCAGGAGTGGGGGGGGAAGTGTTTGCCTGTGAGACTTGTATTCACAGGTTGCCCATCAGCCAGCCAGACTAACAAAATTACTGTTTCACTTGATGGTTTTTGATAGAATTCCCATTCAAAATAGTTGAAATACAACTTATGAAAATGACGGTTGGATGTTTTTGAAACACTTCCTATATACACAACTACCACAGCTGAGATCTTCCCAATGCTACTTTTTTCATGAGTGATTGTCAGATAAATGAATGATCAAATGGTTTTTATTTTGTCCCTTTTTGCGTGGCTATTTGAGGCATAGCTAGGAGAGGAGAAATAGATTCTTGCCTTCTCTAAAGACAAGTGCAAAGTGACCATCAACGAGATCGACTGGAATTTGAACTTGTATCGCCAATTCCATTTTCTGCGCCGTTACTCCAACACAGATCACATATCCGAGAGCCAAATGCATAGACAATTATTCCATTAAAAAAATGAGAAACAATTGTTATGTTTTCAAATTAATTTACAGGTGAATGGAATCTGAAAAATCGTCTTCGTGGTTCACAATCATGTGTTGATTTTAGCTTTGGATCAACTAATACAAAATATATAATGATATACATATTTATCCTGCGACTTGAATTATTCATTTTTTCATCTTTCATACCAATTAATCAACAGAATCTATCGCATTTATTGATTTTAATTTTTTTTATTTTAGATTTTTGTGGCTGTACCGGCGAGGGAAATGAAATAAGATTTTGAATTAAACAAAGAAACTAAAATAATTTCTTTGAAGAATGAAACCAAAAACCTGGAACAATACAAGTTGTTTTTTATTCAATTTACTTGAAACCATCAACCAAGACTGTCACTAAAACTGTCAAAATAGTTTTCTTCTGTTTTCAAGTAGGTCTGGCTTGCTATGCATGTATGTAAGCGCGCACAGACCGCGTCAACGAAGCTAGATAGCTGGATATTTTAATATGTACTTCTTATTATGTCTACAAAAATCATATTTATTAGATTTTTTTCGTTCCTCTCCCCGTATATAGGTTTTTAGAGAGGTGTTCAGTTCGAAATATGATTTTATGCCGAATTGGTCTTAAGTTTGATCCCTGGCTGCATTTACACCTGTTTTTGGGTTTGTTTGTTTTTTTTTTTTGAGAATCCCAACTTTTTAGTGATTACTGCACAACAAAAGGCGAGAGAAAGAAATTATTCATTGATCACACCTTCTTTCAGTGTTTTAATTGATCAACCTCAACACGGCACACCGGTAAGAAGTATTGGCTAAGTGACAGTTTTTGGTGTGTAACTAATCAGACATATTCAATAATTTGCTTATGTTCCAACAGCGTAAATGAAAAAAAAAATCAATGGTATTTTTATGATTAAATTTTCAATTTTTTATCTTTCTTCTGTTTTATTATATATATACGTTCGTCTGCTTCTTCTCTCTGTCTTTTAATTTTGTTCTAGATTTAATTGCTTCAGTAAGAATTTCACACATGGGGAATATTTATTTGGCTTTATGTGCTGCTTCACCGATTGCATTACGTAAACATAGATTCATATCTGTGAATGTATTAATCATACGCTCGGAAGTGTGTCTGTACAGAAAGTTATTAGTTCATACGGACACAAACATGCATGCACATACATACCCTTGCGCTCTCTACGTCTTTCTCTTTTTTTACACACACGCATATATATATATATATATATATATATATATATATATATATATATATATATATATATATATATAACATACGTTTTTGCATTAATTCTTGTAAGGGCGGAAAACAGAATCGGTGAAACGAAATTGAAATTTGGTCAAACCTGCTTACGTTCAATTCGCACTAATGCTCTTGAAAAGGGTGCAATTGTACGTATCAACTCATCAGAGGGTAAATAGCGGGAGAATTCAGACTATTTTGCCCTAAAAGGCTGTTCAACCAGGAGAAAGTTACATTTGTGATCTCTAAGGTATGAGTAAAACATATATACATATGCGATAGTTACTTTGGCAGAAATAAAACTTCAGTTCAAAAACTGGGTGCAGAGCAGACTAAGCACTCCATCCTAAGTCGATAACTCATATGAAAGATGGAAATTCATAATTCCATATCAGGAGTGGAGCCTAAAAGGCACACTGATGGTAAACTCCTTTCCGGCAAACCCAGCAACTGAAAACGTTACCAATTGCGATGTCACGTCACACTCCTCTTGAAAACGACTTCAGAGAAGATGGGATCGTCTCCATGCAACGACCCTTCCACTTAAAAACAAAACATTTACGCAGAGGTTATAGCACTGCAATTACCGAAATCATTAAAAAAAATCACCTGCCATAATTCTGGGATGCCTATAAAACAATAACACAACAATATACGTGTATCAGTGATCAACTCTAAAATATACATTCTATCAACAAATTAAATAGAAATTTGACTTAAAAGAAACTGGAAATGACAAAGCTTGCACTCGATGTCAAATATCGTTGGAAATTGAACATTGGGACAAACAGTTCTGCAACTTGAAAACAAACCTTGGAAAAAACAGTGATAAATAAGAAATGAATTTCGGAATAGCTATACACTCCTTCAGGCGGGGAAATTAGAAAAACGTAATGAAAAAAGTTGAACCATCAGAAAATGTCGATATTCTTTAACAAAACTTGTACACACACTCATATATATATATATATATATATATATATATATATATATATATATATGTGTGTGTGTGTGTGTATGTGTGTGTGTGTGTGTATGAATGCTTTATATCATTTGATATGAAAGTTCGGTTCTAGCAGCGGCCACATTTTTCTTCAAATACTAAATCTATTTATACTGGCTAAGCTGGGTGACTCATTCTCCTGGAAATCATTTCAAATAGATTTTCAAATAATATTACACATTCATAAATATCATTTTCTATCAGATGATACGTCCATTTCTTAGTAATATATATACATATATATATATATATATACATATATATATATATATATATATATATATATATATATATGTATATATATATATATATATATATATATATATGTGTGTGTGTGTGTGTGTGTGTGTAAGAGTGAGAAAGAGATGTAATTATTTTATAAGAAGTTTGTTTTGATTGAGAATTTTTCCTTTTCGTCTCCTCTCCTGTATTTTGACAGTTTTTTTCTTTTTCCTGATCAATAACCAAGTACGTGAAATCGTGTACGTTCCGCACTCACAGCTTGCGTTTTTCAATAAGCTCCATGCACTGCAGTCCGATCGATAGATCACTGTATTATCTCAAGTTAGTGCGACTACCATATGCAGTTAGGGAGACGAACATGGAGATCGGCTACGAACTATACATCTCACCACACATGGATAAACACAAGTGTAACGTTGCAGTTCGAATACATGATATTTTCATTTTCACCCGATCCCCCCCCCCCACGACCGTTCCGTTTCGGGCTGATGGTCCCGCGAGCAACCGAACCTCACTTCCATTTCAAACATCCAATTTAGCGAGTTAAGTTTCCCGGTCATTTCATTTCGTTGTATTCACTTGCCTGCTTTCTGGTTTGCGTTCGGCTGACGTTCTACCGACCGAGACGGCGAGCAAATCGAGAATCAACGGGACCCTGCACAAGTCGGTTTAATTAGGGACGTTGAGGACGTACAAGGCATCCTTAAATCAACGACCAATGGGTCATTAACAATTTTATCGATGCGATGAACTAGCTGCAGATCTAACCAAGTAGAGGCGTCAAAATTTGTATCCTCCGAACGTTGGGGGCAAGGCCACGTGCTGAAATTTAGGCAATTTTTTTTTGGCGGGGGTGCTGTATGTGCTAAGCTGCATACAAATATCAGCAAGATGATATAAATTTATTTTCAGGTTTAACGCTATATTCGTTGTTAGGTTTACGTCCCAAAATCAAAAAAATTAAACGAAATATTATTTTATAAAAATCAACTACAAAGAAATTCCTGACATCAATACACGACCCAAAACATCTAAATCTAGATGGAAATATCTAAAAACATCCACATAATGTATCACAGTTACCCTTTTCCAGTTACCTGCTTTTCTGTCGTCTTGCCCCCAATAAAGATAGACAGAGGATATGAGTTAAAAGTAATGTTTAATGTAAAGTCCGTCCATATCGATGAACATATCCCATCAGTACATATTGAAACGAAGTTCAACGTCAAAGGTGGCGGTATTTTTTTTTCTATTCTAGTTGTCTATTTTTTCAGGGTGACTTGTTTTATACCCTACACTATATTCTTTAAAACTGCTACAATCTGAAGGAGTTAGGTCACCTCATCAGCTATTCGATAGAATCACGTTGTCCTAAACATTGTTCTTCTGCTGTGAGTCATGTCCAGCAGCTGTCTGATATTCTTGTAATGGCCTTTCCACCGTCATTTGAGATTTTGATATTTTTTCATGATTCAACTGACCCCTACGTTGCATCAGTTCTCAGAAGTATCTTAGGGTGTTCACATTTTCCACCATAAATGTCCGTAGTATTTCCCCTGTTTTGTTTTCAACCATTTATGATTAAACCAATGTCTTGACAGCTACAGGTTCCCCCCAGCTATCTGGAAATAGGACTTTCCTAAAAAAACGTTATTTTCCATAAAGGGAAGTACTAATTACCATTAGCAAGATAGTTTCTACCTTAATTGGTCCCGAACCGTTGATAGTAGCCGTTAAGCCTACTTACCCAAGTGATATACGAGGAACTTCTTTTTAGCTATTGTACTATTTGCCTTCTTCTAGGAAATCAATAAGAATGATAAATCCTTCGAGACTTTTTTGTAAACCTCATAGAACAATAAACACGTTAGAATATATAAAACTGAAACATGTTTTTTCCTTGCATTACTAAACTATGTTTTATTATTATTAAAACTAAAAGTCATAACGCATTCACAAAGATTAAATCATGTCGTTTCCTTAAAAAGAAACTTTCTGGTGAATTCAATTTTCTTCCTGGAGAGATAGTTTTAGAAGCTTGCATGCAATACGTCTCTGCAGCCTTCTGTCAGTAGATATGAATATATGAGAGCGTGAAAAATAATTTGGTGTTTACGCGGTTCTCAATTGTTGGGTAGGAATGTGGGGTAAAGGTATAGAGTTCGCACGTGCATACGTGCAAAGTGTCCATATAAGTGTTCGCGTGCCACGAAAGGTAGAAAGCGAGCCAAAGAAATAAACGGAGATGTTTTTTTTTATTCTCTCATTTGTAAACAAGTTCTTCGTGACCCCAAGCAAAAATATATATGCGTGCAAACATTAAAACGATGCACATGCAATCATTTAATGCGAACGTGTACATACAT
>OY735220.1:51724535-51734535 GCA_963457665.1 Thysanoteuthis rhombus
TAGATCGATGGGAGCTAACTGAGATAGAGACGTATAAGAACATGTACAGATTGCAAAATAGATTGGAACAGACGGAGATAGATTGATTAATAGATCAATTGATAGATTGATATGCAGAGAGAGAGAGGGGAAGGGGGATAGAGAAGTGGAAAAAGAAAGAAAGCAGAATTAGAGGACCTAGGGATAATAGAGAAAGAATGAAATAATCTTCACTTTCATTCTTTCTCTCTTTGGTTGTTTATTTCTTTCAATTCTAGAATTGAAATCCCCTGTCAATAAGAACCATATTTAATTGACATTATATATATATATATATATATATATATATATATATATATATATATATATATATATATATATATATATATATATATATATATCATCGGCAAAACTGAGTTTTCTATTGTATTCATTATTATCCCGGAAGGAAAGCGGAATTCATATCACGTTATACCAATTAAAAAACTGACTACACAATGAACGTATCAAACTTGAAACCACGCTAGGCGAATCGAAATAACAGTCAGATCAATTGGAAAGAAATCAAATAAAAGGCTTCAGAAATTGTTTGAAAAAAGTGCAAGATGAAATGATAAACACAATAATGGGATTTCTTGATTTTACCCAAGGTTGATTTACGCCTATTGACAATAACAGCATTTTGAAATTTGCTTTATTTTAGAAAACGTCATTAAGAACTGTCACCAGAACTATCAATAGGTTTCTTCTGTTTTTATATTTTTCCAGCTGGCTGTGTATATTTGCATCAAGCATGCATACCGCACTAAAACGAAGTAGAGACCTGATATTGAACCTTTACTCTTTATTATGTCAAAAACAAATATTTTCTTATAGTGGAAGTCAATTTGCAATGTAAGTTTAGACTAAATTGATCCTTTAGTTTGTATCCAATAGCATTTCTGCTTTTTTTTGAAAATTCAATGATTTTTATTACGAGTAATGCTAAACAAAAGGGGGGAGATGATGAAACTTATTTCTTGATCCCACTTTTTTCCCCATTTGTTTGATTAATCACCCCAACACGTTGGTAACGTGGCGTTTTCAGTAATTAACAGAAAATCTTATTGGTTAAATTGTTTATTACTTCGATATATCAAAATAACAAATAAATATCATCTATCATTGAAAACTTCTATCAACATGCTGGAATATTGGATTGATTCTGAAAGGATGTCTTTTAGGGAAACACGTCCTGTGTAACATCGGCACAATCTGTTACGTTACATTAAAAAAAAAAGGGGGTTGGAATGGATTTAAATATAACAAAATTATATCTTCCGTGTAGGTACTTCGTGCAAAAAATGAAAATTTCCTTTGGTGACTCTGATTCGCACATCAAATAGGTAATTACATACGTTAATAAGCACATACATATATACATATGTTATATACGTAAATAAGCCAATGCATATAAAGAGACGTACAGATTGCCAATTAGATGATAATACACTTTTTACGCCTCACCTTGAATAGCATGAAGCAGCACATCGTGGAGGCTCCAATGACAAACCCCTAATTGCTTGCGTTATATATATATATATATATATATATATATATATGTATACATATTAATATTTATATATATGTGTGTGTGTGTGTGTGTGTGTGTGTGTGTGTGAATATATGTATAACTATATTTGTGCATATATACATATATAAATGTGTATGTGAGTATGTGTATATATATCAGAATTTCTAAATTTATCTGTGTCTGTATGCATATACAGACACACACACACACACACACACACACACACATATATATATATATACATATATATGCGTCCGTGTGTGGGTATGTTTGCAGGTGTACATATCTATAACTATTCTCATATGTGTGTACGTATATGTGTTTATGTATGTGTGAGCATATAAATATGCGTTTATGTATATTTGTGTATATATAGGTTATACGCATGAGTATATATATATATATATATATATATATATATATATATATATATATATATATATATATATATATATATATATTTATATATATATATATATATATATATATATTTATATATATATATATATATATATATTCGTATGTCTGTTAATATATATATATATATATGTGTGTGTGTGTATGCGTTTGCGTATATATACATACATATATGTGCATATATATATATATATATATATAACATTATGTCATTGAAGTGAATTGATATATTTATACATAAATATATATGTGTGTGTGCGTATGTGTATGTGCATGTGTATGTGTATGTTTGTGTTTGTACGTATTTACATCCATAGTTGAAGGCATATGCGTATATATTATTAATCTAATGAATTCATTATGTCCATACCATGGATTACCACAAAGACATGATTGAAAGAACCTATGAAGAAATAATTCCTTTTCGAATAACACATAACATAATTCACATTCCAATCAATGAAATAAATGCTGAAATGGAAATTAATATCGAGTTGAAGCCAAGTAGCCAATTATGAATAAAATAATGAAAATAATCTGCAACTAGGAAACGTAAAAGAAAATAGCGAAGACAACTACGAAGCAGTGCATCCTTTTTTTTTTGTTTTCCATTGAAGATCTGAAAATCCCACAAACTAAATGATCACATGATCAAAAGCGAATTAAAAGGTGAGAAAGTTAATTAGACGAAATATTTCGATTTGTTATTTCAGAAATCTCTTTGTCTCTTTTAAACTCATGAATCAACTCTTCATTCTTCTCCCTTTTAGAATGCTGTATCCGTCTTCCTTCTCTTTCTCGCTTTTTCCTGACTATTCATTTCTTTATTTCAGTGCTGGATTAATTGTGTAGTAAAAGTAACATTGGCTATAGGCCCCGAAATTTCAAGGGCTCCGCGCTGAATGCTTGCAAGCTATGATTTTCGATTCTGCAATCACTGATACAATACTGCCCTCAATTCGTATTTGGGGTTTTAGACAGTTATCACCTTTTGTCGGTGATTATATTCAGCATTGTAATAAATCGAAGAGTGGTACCAATGTGATACATATACAATGCATAGATATGAATGAGTCTCAAACTGAAGTCATAGCCATCGCATAAAGATTAAAACGGAAACAAAGCTAATCAATACCTGAAATGTCAGGGGTATTTGTGAAAAAAAAAGCTTCACTATGCAAGTAAAAAATTAAAGTTTTAATATTTATGCGTGTTTAATTAATTCAACATCCCTTTACAGGCCTCAGACTAGCTCAACTCAACCCTTGTATCAACGCATGTATCTATTAGGAACCATAAAGAAAATGTCATTAAAACTGGCAAAACACGTCTTGTCAGTTTTCAAGTTAGTCTGGATGGCTAGCTATGTATGTATCAAGCGTAGAAGACGTACAAAAGATGCTACATGTCTGAAAATCTGAACATTTACTCTTTATTAGGTCTACAAAAAAATATTTATATTTTTAAGATTTCCCCCATAATAGAATCTTGGCTTGGGTTCAATTCGTAGTACAAGTTTATGTCAAATTGATCCCCTTTTTTTGCCAGCATTTACTCCTCTTTCCCGTTTTTTAGATTCAACCTTTTTTTGGGATCACTGCTAAGCAAATGCAAAAGACGTACCTCATTCATTATTAGGCGATTTTCATTTTTTTAATTGATCACCCCTAACACAAGTCATATGAGGGTTTCAATTGAATGATTAACCAGACCTGCCTTTTATTTTTTAAATCTTTTATCTTCGCAGTTTATATTGTATTTCTTTGCTCCAGGCTGGTATGCTTTCTGACCTTCGATTCTTTCTCCATTCACCTTGTTTTTGTTCTATTTTCGAAGATCTGCCCCCACGTTTAATCATTTTGTTTCTTTTCGTTATTTTATTTTTTATTTTTCACTCTGTTAGGAATTCAAGAATCCAAGTACTTTTTTTTCTGTAACTATTAAGGAAATATTCCCGCTGGGTCTCCATGAAGTTCATTCACAAGCAATCCTGTTTAGCTTCAGTTAGGCTAAGCCTTTCAATTATTAAATCTCCACGTGAAATAATCGAGCGATACAAATAAATGTTTTGTAAAACTTAAGGAATATATTGAAAGCCACAATACGAGAGAGAATGAATAGAGATTTTGAATCACAGAGTTCTCAGAGAACAAAGAATTTCACGCGACAGTTGAATAAGGACAAAACCTACGATTACTCTATTGTAGGAGTTCACAGCGTTCTTTGCAAATGCTTTTCACTTGATTTAAGAAAATCATTACCTCCTTCCAAGAATTTCTTACTCGAAAAGTGCACTCTAAACAATAAGCATATAACATAGAAAATCTTTTCTTTTTTCATTTTTTATATTAGTACGTATACTCTGCAGACCATAAATGAATACACACCGTAATATTTTTTGTAGGAGTATACCCATTTGTACGAAGGTACTAATATTCATATTTTTGGTATCAGAGTTCCAATGCTGTCATAGATAATTCCTGATAGTATCCGTTTTGACTGAGTAATGTTCTACGAGGAATTTTAAAGACCTGTTAGGTTTATACGAAAATTAACTTTCTCTACTGAGTAGTTGGGTGGCACTCATTTACGGATGATACTTTATGTCTCTCTAGATTATCTAAGAAATGATAATGATTCAATAATCCAGGTAATAATAAAAGATCAATATTCCGATGATCTTCAGTCCCAATCTCCTCCTGAAACCCAAAAATTCCCTGCAGGCGGCAATTTCCCTCGGGTTAAGAACCCCTGCTCTGTTGATTTAGTAACATTGCGTAGGTTTAATAAAAGACCATGAGTGTGTAATACCTATTTAGAATCGAATTCAACAGCAATGACTTGTGTGATAAACGTTCGCTCTTTGACGGATTCTCACAATATGGTAAGCTGCTTGTAAAGACAATTCCCAATATTTGAACATTATGGTTATGATTGTAACTATCATTATAATTAGTTTACTTGTTCTGTAAAAAAAAAATGACAGCAAATGTATGGATACACGTTTGGTTTATCACGAGAAGATAATAGAGATTGTGCATTGCAATGTGCTTGGAAAATAGCGTCATGGTAACCCCAAGCGATTTCCTTCGTTTTTGTCTTCATCATTCCGCATATTCGTATTATTCTTTTGATTTAACATTGTTAGTACGACATAAGAATGCGCAAATGTTACCTCCCCAGTTGCGTCCCTTAGCGTGATAGAAAACAAACGAATGAATAGACGCAGCGTATTATTAAAGTTTTAAATGTACATTACGTTTTATTATTATTATCATTATCATTATTGTTATTATTATTATCATTATTATTAATGTTATTATCATTATTATTGTTATTATTATTATCATTATTATTGTTATTATTATTATTATCATTATTATTATTATCATTACTATTATCATTGTTATTATTATTATTATCATTATTATTATTGTTGTTGTTGTTGTTGTTGTTGTTGTTTCTGTTCTTTACAATCTATTGCTGAGTCATTATTAACGACTTAAGGGCAAGAGAATGTATAAGTTAATTTTTATTTTTCAGTTCTTTGAATGTTGCGGTCTTATTTGGTGTGTTGCGGTTTTTCGAATGTTGGCGTTTTTTTTGTGTGTTGCAGTTCGTATAAATATATTACCGATATTATCATCATTATCATTATTATTGTTGTTGTTGTTGTTGTTGTTGTTGTTACTGTTGTTGTTGTTGTTTGTGCTTAGGAGCTAAATTCAAGGCAAGTCTAGACACTAAAATGGGATGGTGTAGAAAAAAAAACGGGAAAAGGAAGAAACAATTCAGAGTAGAGATCAAAATTATTAAAAGCGAAAAACAGGATGAAAACAGAGGGAAAAAAACTAATTCCAATAGAAGTTAAGAAAGCCACGAACTGAGAAAAAGAATTTAAGAGAAAAAAAGCGAAAACAAATAGTTTTATAGGATTGGAGTCTAAAACGAAAAGTGAAAGACGAAAGAGCGCGGGAAAATAGCAAAAGAAATATAAAGGGGACCAAATACACAAAACGAAGTACAGAAATTGGATCTCGCACTTCATTTTGACGTCATCTTCAGTAAACATGACAGAGAACGGATTTGGTGATAGGATTTCGGAGCGAAACGATAGAGAATAATAAAATATTAAAAAAAGGAAATAAAATTCGTCCCTAGTTTGAGATTCAAGGAATATAGCGAAATAATGTGATCACATCCAGAGTTAATGGATCCCGTGCTGACCGTTACGTGCTTTAATATTCGACAGAGAATAAGACACGGAAAAGGAAATGGTGAAAATAAAGTCAAGATACAAAACTACATACGAAACGACTTGCATACTAGATAACTATTGCTAGAACTAGAAATGATTTTTATCAGAAATAGTCGTAAGAAGTGTCACCATAATCAACAACAGCAGTCTGAAGTTGGAAATACAACTTCCCCAAGATCTTCCAAATCTCTTTGACACGGGCGTTGCGTCGCCAATATATCCCAAACATGTGTCAATCATCATGCAATCTCCTTTTCTATCGACTAGTTCTGCATTAGATTAAAAGAAAGATATCAAGAATATTGATAATAAAACGTCAGTTATTGCTTGTGAGAGGATCTAACTATAATGATAAGCTATAAGCAGTTATTGCTTTATCTCTTTTCCATCACGCAAAGGGACACGATTCATCTATATTATCATTGAGTGGCTTCCCACATGATGACGTGATAAACGAGGAGTTTTGTGGTCAGATGACATAGAAAGATTGATTGATTTTCTTTAGCAAAAATACAAAAGATATGAAACGTACTTGAAGTAAATACAAATTTTTAAAAAATATGTTTGTAACCAAACGAACCCTAACCTCCAAGCTCAGAAAAAAAATATCAACGTATCTAAAATGCACTGTATCCCAATAAGCTGTCATTTTTGCAAAACAGATAATAATAATCAAAGACACTGCGGGCGAGACTGGGGGAGGATTGAAACTGTACAGACCACAGCACTGCTCGGAACTGCATGGGTACTGAGGAAAGCGCATGAAATATATGGCCTCCGACACTAAATGTTAGCAGTGGCCTAACAGACGAAGGAAAAGGAATTGGAGATGTGAACCACTGCACAGGCGTGATAGGCGGGGGAAGAAACAAGGTGTGGGCTGGAGACCTTAGGAGCCTTCAGCAATGACCACCAGGCGACGGATGTGGAGCTGTAAACCACACTATTGCAGTGGTGCATGAGAATGTGGAGAGGGAGGGTAGAGACTTACGGAGACTTGTTGTTACTCAACCTCCAGCGGTTAACACAATGCAACTAGTGTGAAATTGCCAAACAACAACAACAACAACAACAACAACAACAATAATAATAATAATGATAATAATAATAATAATAATAATAATAATAATAATAATAATAATAATAATAATTTTAAAATCGTTTAGTGAGATTTTTTAGCCTTCTGCACGCACCCTTTATTCGTGTTTGTTTGTTGGTCATTTGTTTGTTTGTTTGTCTTTCCGTTCAACTCATTCATTTATACCAATCCTTTCTTCCTTTTTTCTTTCCCTTCTTTTCTTCCTCCTTCCCCCCCACTCTCGCTCTCGTTACTTCCTTCCTTCCTCCATTTATTTCCTTCCTTCTTTCTCTCTTCCTTTCAATGTCCCCCACACTCGTCTTCTGCACAGTTGGCACCATCTTATCTTATTCATTTTCACAAAGAAGACAATAACTTTATCTTCCCAAGTGGCATCTACTATAAGAACAATCTGAATATGATTGTTAAGAATGCAATCCTTTGCTTTTTGAGTCATTGTTATATGTAGATATTTTATATTTCATATTTTTTATTCTTAGAACCTGTAACAGACTGTGAGTAACAAGATGTCCAAGAACCATTGAGACGTATATTTTGCACAAAGATTGATTTGAGGATAAGTAGTCACAGAAATAACTGTTTGATCAAAAGCTGCATACATGGCTGCGAGCATACACACACACACACACACACACACACATACACATACACTTGCACGCACACATCCCTCGCTTTATATATATATCCATAGAGAGAGAGAGGAAAAGAAAGAGAGAGAGAGAGAGAGAAATATCATCAATATTGTCAGCCATCATAAATTCACTGCTAGAAATGGCATTTCCTTGCTGCTTCCATGATGACCATGACTGTGCTAATTTATCATGTCTTTCCAGCACACATTTCTATTCCGTCTATCCATCTTGCGTCAGGTCTTTTCTGACTGTTCACCTATTGGCTAACTGTCCGCTACACCATGGAATATATATAAATATATATATATATATATATATATATATATATATATATATATATATATATATATATATATATATACGAGAGTTTGTGTGTATTTGTAAGTGTGTACGTGTGTTTTTATAATTATATACATATATGAATGAGACAGAATTATATGAATAGATATGAATAGGAAGAGACTTGAGGGAGAGATTGAATATAAGTAGCTACGATTGAAATTATTGCCAAAAATTTAGAAGTATACGAATACATCTATAAATATAAACATTTCTAAATAACTGGGTTCCTGAACTACAAGAACATATTGTTGGTCATAAGTTTACAAACAAATCAAATGCAGTATAAACAGAATAAACTATCTTCGTACAATGTAACGACATGACAGGATTTCCAGTGAATAAATATATAATGTTATGAAATTATGTTGCTCAGAATCAAAAAGTGTGCTCAAAACCGGGCTTACAGATTTCTTGCCTGAATTTGCAATTTCCAAGTTTCTCCGGCAAAATGATAGGGCCAGTGTTCGAACAATCCGTGAATTAAATAAAAATCGGATTAACTTTTCTCTTGGTGGTGCCAATCTCTAATTGGTCTGCTCAGGTGGTCCCAATCTTTACTAAGTTAGTTTAGCCAAGGGTTATTTAGCATATTCCCCGGGTAAACTGCTCAGGCCCCGCTTTTTTAAAAAATTTCGTAGACCCCATGATGATTAAAAAAGAGTTCCACATATTGTTATGAAACGGTTTTGGCTCATCTTTACCTCTAGTTTTTACCCTGGTGACGATCTTTAGTGGGTCTCACTGGATTTTACGTAGCGCTGATACTAAGGGGCCTTAAAGGTGTCGATCTTTGCTTCACCTACGTTAGTTTTGAGAAATTATCTCGCAATGAGATTTGTTCTGTGCGATATCTGGTACGTAAATAGGCTCCATATTGCCTTTTAGCAAACGTTAGCTGAAGGTAGCAAACACTTCATACATCTGATAGTAAATCAAATTATGTCAGAGAATGATTAAAATAATTCATATTGGCTTCAGCAAAGATCAGATGTGGAGTTTAAAATTAACTCACGTTCTTGGTTGCTAAGATAATTTCATGCCAATATTTGTAAATAAGTTAAAATTATATTTAGAGCTCTTTCAATTTCAAGACTGTATCAAGTGAATAATGTTGATATTAGGAATAAAAGCAGCGGAAAATATGATTATTTCAAGTGAATGCGATAAACTTAATTTTGTTGAAACGATGAAAACAATTAGAAAAATGAAGAAGAAGAAGAAGAAGAAGAAGAAAAAGAAGAAGAAGAAGAAAAAGAAGAAGAAGAAGAAGAAAAAAAAAAGAGAGAACAACATCGGCTCTCACTTCTATTTATCACGTTGCACAGATCCTAATCTGTTTGCAAAATACGATTATCTCCCTTGAAGATCTTGGAGTGATTATATTAGAAAATTGAACAGAGATGAAAGAAAGAAGGGGAGATAAAATAACAAGACTAAACAAGTTTGGATTTTTTTTCTCAAAAATAAATCAATACAATGAATTAAAGAGAATGAAATAAGAGCTGGCTTAGAAAAGCTGCAGATTTGATTAACAGGGGCGATAACTCTGAGTTTATCAGCTGCGACGATTCAGAGTTTGGTGTGTTTATTGCAGGCAGTGAATTATCGATATAATTTTGAGAGTGTGAACGTTATTCAATTTCACACAACAGGTGATTTGGCTGCCGAGACGCGTCAACCATTTCCGCACGATCGCGAGA
>OY735220.1:51739535-51754535 GCA_963457665.1 Thysanoteuthis rhombus
TATGAGCATGGGTGTGTAAATATTGTATCTTATATTGCAAGCTTTTCTACTCACTCACTTTACAAAACCATCATCGGTGAAGACGTCGTTTCTTTTTTTATCAAATTTGGAAAGTAGACTGGTACTTACCTAAAAAGGAAAAAGAAAAATAAGTTAATATTTTAGGAAAATTATTTATACGAAGAAGAGTTATGCATCATATTTCTGTGACTGTTCATTATAACATAATACAGAATCAAGTTTGGTCGGTCACTTATTAGAAACCGTCACATGACCAACATCTTTTGGCAGCTTGCCGTGTTAGGGATGATTGAGGAAAAAAAAAATATTTCTGCTTCATCACTAAATTAGGAATTTTTTGAAATCAAACTGATTTAACATGAACTCACATTGAGAATTGAAACCACTACTGAAAGTTGATTTTGGGATAAACTAAAAAAAAACAAAAACAAGAGACGTTGTTTTTTCACCAATCTTATTCCATTGGCGCAGACACTAGGTGTGATTCATTGCCTGTCCGCCAGCCAACTTGAAAAAAAAAAACTGAAGAAAGCTTTTTTTACGGTTCTTCTGGTAGTTTTGGTTGATAATTTCCAATAGATAAATAGATAAATGCTGAGCTACCAATTTAGGAAGCTACACAAGGAATCTGTGTAACAGTAACACACCAGAAGAACAAACAAATGTTTTTATTAGAGAGAAACGTTGTTGTTTTGGAACAATACTTTCAAAACATCGGAAATGAAAGAGGACCGAGGAGAAAGGGGAACGAAGTTGCACTCGGAGATGCAAAAGTGATATGTGACTATTTGAATTATCTCCCCTGACAGGTATTCGCGTTAAACATACGGCGAGCCACCTGACACCCACAAACGATGTTTTCTTGAGAAAACGTCTCTACCATCATCGTTTGCCTTGAGGGAAATATTTAACACTTTTCACGTACATTATTTCTTCATAAATACTTCCTTTTGTTATTGTTTTTCCCTTTTGATTAGTAATGTTGTGTAAGGATAGTCAAGCCATCAACAGATATATGTGAATGCAAGTATATATATATATATATATATATATATATATATATATATATATATAAACAATAGGGATTGAGACAAACACATGAGTAAAACTATATGGAACCTATATTTGTTTACTAATTAATTAACAAATTTAATAATTAGTATTTTATACACGTTTAAGGAATGATTTCTATCTTCAGTACTTTTTCGTGGTTAAAAGGTCACGTTTCCATCGAGAACCAATCGAGCATCAAGTAATTTGCCTTGAAAGCAAAAACAAATCAAGAATGAAGATTCCTGGGAGGCCATAGTGGTAAGTCTACCGTTAATATCCTCACACCCACATCTAAGACACATATAATAATGGAAGCTTCAAAGTCACCCAGACCCATAGGAAAAAATTCACCGTAGCCTGTTATAACCCTTGTCCAAATTATAGCCAAAACACTTTCAATAACTTTTAAGGTTGATACCTATGTAGCTCCCTGACCTCACCATCCCTCCTTCTACACTACCCCAAACATACCAAAAAAATCCAACTCCACATCACTACCCCCTACCTTGACACACTCAGCCCTCCCCAAGACCAACTGCTGCTGCTTTACCAAAGACCTGATTCCTACTGGACATTCTTCAATTCAGTAGGAGGCCCCCAGCAGCCCTGACAACAAAAGTCACCCACAATGCATAGCTCCTGGCATCTCTCTCTTTTCAACTCTCTCTCTCTCTCTCTCTCTCTCTCTCTGTTTCTCTGTCTCTCTCCCTCTCTATCTGTCTCTCTATCTATTTATCCATTATATATATAAAAGTATGTACAAATGGAAAGAAATGATTAGGCCGATAAAGAATGAAATGAGAATTAAGAGTGAAAACTGATTTTTGGGCCTTTGCATTGCCGAAGACTGTTTAGCTGAGAGGTAAGTACAACGCTCCATGGAAGCAACTTCTCCTATTGGTCGCAGGTTCGATAACTGCTGCAGCCCTATTTTCTTGATTGTTTATTCTTTACACGCTGTCTATTAGAGTAAGTGATAAATCAACCCTGCAACGTCGGTATATCATTCAAATACGAGTCTCTATATAATGTAACTTGATTTATAATCAATATATATATACATATATATATATATATATATATATATATATATATATATATATAAACAAGACGAAATACATAAAAAATAGAGAAACCGACTGACAGAGAGATAGACGCAGAATGATATTTGTTTGTATTAAAAACAACTTTACGCCAGAATAGTAATTGTTAGCTATCAATATGAATTAATATCCCACTGTTTATCTGTAAAAATGAATATTAATATTTAGCTAGATTGAGAATTTTCTAGGATTAATCGGCTTTGTCATCTTGAATAATGTTACCAGATTAATGAAGCAGAAAGCATGCAACATACACACACATATATATATATATATATATATATATATATATATATATATATATATATATACGTGTTTGCGTGTGTGAATGTTTTCAAAAATTCAATGATATGTTGTATGAAATAATATCCATGTACAGTACGTAATTGTAATGCCCAATATGAAATAACAAACTGCATGTATTATGACACAGCACTAAAATTAATGCAGCAAGTCAAACTAAAGAATCGAAAAGATTAAGCTCGTTAAAATAATAGTTCTGTTGCTAATTCCCCAAAACGGTTGCATGATAAACGACTGACAACGGAAATAAATGATTGAAAAATTCGTTCAAGTCTTTACCTTTTAAAGCTGTAAGACTTCCATGACCATGTATACGTTTGGATCATATATATATACAGAGAGACAGAGACAGAGACAGACTGACAGAGAGATAGACAGAGGGACAGAAATGTCCAGAAATACTTGTTCCTGATTCATATGACATGATATAAACAACGAGAGTGTATATCCATTATCTAGTTCTTTGTGTTGTCCATTACAATTCTGAGTATAAGCTCAATGAGGTATAATCCCACTGCTCGGATTGCATATCGAAATAAGGATGGTATTGTCCCAATCCACACACCAAGCAAGGGTATTATCAAGCGGCCTTCAATTTCATACAATTTAAACGCGCAAATTGCTAAAGAGAGTGCTGGGAATCAATGAAGCCCGTCCAATACTTAGAAGTGAGATATGTTGATCTAACACGAGAGCATTCTCAAAGTTGAACTTAGTCTCCCAGATAAAACGAGGTGTCCATTCTCGGACACCTACGGGGTGATCAATTAGTATTTAAGAACAAAATTAATTCACGGATGCCCTGACGATCAAATTAGGATTTCTGTATTCGACTCTATTGTGTCAGGATATTCCCTGACTGGTTCCTATTTAAAGTAAGTAAATAATGCATTGTGTACCACTGCCAACGTTGGGAGAGTTATGTCTATTCACTTGTGTCTGTCAGTCTGTCTATCCATCTGCCTGCTTACACGAAATCCCAAAAGTTCTAAATGAATGTCAATGAAATTCTATTGAGAGGTTGGCCATCGGCTAAGGGAAAAATAATCATATATTGAGAATTTTGTTCTCGATTCAAATATATTATTATTATTATTATTATTATTATTATTATTATTATTATTATTATTCTACAGGAAAAGGAGTTAAAAACAAGCCGTTGATAAAAAGCTAAATTTAAATTTCAAGGGAAGGAACTCAATAAGTGCCGATCACCAATTCTCTTCCTCGTTGTATATTTAGGTTAAGTATGCATACAAAATACAAAGCGTGTGCTTAGTGAGTGCAATCATGTTTCAATAACAATCCATCGAGTCCATGAGATTATCAACGGTTTTCTTCTCTGTTGTTGCCATGCCGTAGAGCTATTCTAACTCAATGAAATTTGAGTTTCTCTGTATTTGATTGTAAATCGGTTCTTTCTGTGACTTTTATCTTGCCAACGATAACTTGTAATTTATCATATTGCAACGGACCAGGGGTTTTGTTTTGCAATGGATATCTTACTTATCACCCGTTTCGCTGTTAATAGGGTAAGTGAAAACAAATCAAATGCTACTGTATTCGAAAAAGGAAAACAGTTATATATCAAAATCATAGCTGGGAGGGTGATGAAGCTTTATCAAAGCTGCTGAAGTGCTATTTTAAAATTACTGTTTTGTTTTTTTTAAATCCCCCAAACGGTTTCATGGTAAACAACTGATGATGCCATCAATAGAAAATTTACACATAGAACCATAATAACAAGGTGCATGTTTGACAGAAAAAGGCATGGAAGAAAATGACATTGATTACATTAACAGATATTTGGAATAAGTGAGGGAACCATTTGAAAAAAATAATACTTAGTGTTTGAAGATATATATATATATATATATATATATATATATATATATATATATATATATATATATATATATATATATATAAACAAAAGATTAATGGATTGACGTGGATTATAATTTATCCGATAATATTTTAGGAAAATTTAGATCTCCATCACATTTTTCTGGAGAAGTCAGTATGAACTGGTGGAAGGTAAAAATAGGAGAAATCTCTTTCGTACACTGTGAGATCTTCAGAATTGTCATTTCTCTCTTTCTCTCTCTCCAAATACATACGTATATATATATATATATATATATATATATATATATATATATATATATATATATATATATATATATATATATATATATATATTGGGAGAAAGAGATGAAAAGATACAGATTAAGAGACGGATAGGTAAACTGAGAGGGATAGAATTATTGCTGAAAATGGGAAATCAAGATCATTAAAAATGTTGAAATATGAATAGCATTCTATCTGTATCCATCGTATGTACATACATAAATATATATGTGTGTGTGCGTGTGTGTGTATGTTTTTGTGAAGTTTGTGCATCTAATATGCCAAAAGCCGAATATAGGTATATAACCTACAGTTAGTTTCTATTTTTATTTTTATTTATTTATTTTTTTTTTTTTTTACTCGTATCGGGGAAAGACCTCGTTGGAGATTAAGCTACAAGGAAGATGCTTTTCTTTGCTGACCGGCGCCACAGAGTCCACTCCTGATTTGGGAACCCAAATTAATTCCCCTTCTAGCATTGATCTTTCCTGCTTTTGCAGGGCGATTATGCGGAAGTTTGGCCAGGGACGAACATGACTGAACAACCGGGATGAGTGGGTCGACGCCGGTCATCTTAACAAGATGATGGAACAGCAAATCAAAATCTGGAAGATGACCTGCTCGCTTTATGGGATTTGGCACGGGTCTCTGAATTCGGGCCCGTCTTAATGTCTACGGGGAGGACCTCATTACGGGTCTGTTAGGCTAGATTCACCGAGAGGATTTCGTCAGTATGGCTTGACTCCAAATCGGTTGGATTCATTGAATGCATCGGTAAAGCATTCGATACATTTACGCAGGTGTCAGTAAAGTTTAGTATTGTTGATGATGATTATGATCTTGTCGTGCAGGGTGATCGGATCCAGGTGCGTGGAGGGTGAGGCAAATTTCCAAAATAAGCGGGTGACTTGAATGGCATTTTGGGCTCGGGTAAGAGACGGGTGGCGGCGGTGGGAACAAGCAGATCAACTCGCCAAGAAATGAACTTCAGATTTAGAGTTGAACCCGCATTTTGTCAGGGTAGTGGGGGTTGGGCAGGGGAAAGGAGACTGCCTGGAATCGACTGAAATGTAACATCGGGATGTTTGTAGGAGGGACAGAGCAAATAATTGAACAAACCAATACTAGCCGAGCACAAAGATAGGGAGAGAGAGAAAGTGGAGAGAGAGAGATAGAGAGAGAGAGAGAGAGAGAGAGAGAGAGAAAGAAAAGAGAAAGGAAGGGAAAACTAGAGGGAGAGTGTCGGAAAGAAGAGAGAAAGAGATTACAGGAGAGCGACATAGAGAAAGCGAAATAAATTACGGAATTAGATCATAGACATGATTACACATGCATTCGAATTCGAAATCAGATAAGATACAATCATACAAATATTTACATAGTTAAACTTGGGGATTAACCTCCCAATACACCAAACAATTATGATTAGAGTTAATCATATTCCTTTCTTTGCTAAATAAATGTAAATAAAAAGCTACGAACATTTCGTTAACTCGGCTGTTATTATCTTATCGAGATAATAATTTAGGTTTAGGGTTAGGGTTAAGGGCTAAGGTGAATCAGTCAATTAGAATAAAGCATAGTTTGTGTTGGCGGCTCAACTTTTCTCTATTTAAGCTTATTGTTAGATAGCTGGAGTTTTTTTCACCGAATCAATTTTTCTTCAATCGCTAAAAAAGATGCACCCTCTTAACACTGCTTCCTCATGGTCACTTATAAAGCATTGTGAATGCCAGCACCGAGATTATTCGACGACTGGCCATTGTACCAAGTTGACATTTGCAATTTATATTAGCCAGTATACAAGACAATGCAGTGACAAGTTTGAAGTTTTTTGAATCAGCGGTTCTCGAAAAATCTATTTAAGAGTTTAGATCTTTCTTCGGTCTCTATGACTCATCTTCCCTGACTTTTACTCTTCAACTCTACCGGAATTTAGGAATAAAATGTCTAGATTTGTAACAGAGAAATAACTGGAATGCCTCAAAGCAGTAGTTTCATACAACAGGTTGATAATTATTTTATATGATAATTATGATAGGCTATTCCACATTCTATAAAGCCCAGCCTCTCACAGACATGCAGGTTTAGAACGAATTCCGGGACTGATGCAGCCAAACTCGGGTTCATGGAGAAGTTAAGTAAGTGTAGCTGGAAACGTTTGGACCCCATCAGCGAAGCTGAGTGGAAGATTCTCTTAACTGGACCAATGATGTCAACATGCTTCGTCTAGGCTTACACCCTGGAGAGTCCAAATTAATGTTATTCCATTGTCTATCGGAACAAAAAAGGGTCTTCTCCGGAAAGAGTTGAAGAATCTCACGGTCTTAGTACTTGGAATGCCAAATTTAACTGTCAAACAGGAATTATCCTTATTCTATGGTAGGATTTCTGAAGGTGGGTTGAATGCCCAACAGCAGGACAATTTGAATATATTGGGCATAACTTAATGAATCCTCAGATTCTATTGATTCTTAATTACATTTCAACAACATCGATGAATCCTCCCGATAGCCACCCACAGAGCTGAAACATGGAGCCTATCCAAAAGATTGACTCTCAAACTGAGAACTACGCAACATGTCTAAGAAAGAATCATGTTCTACAGAACAGGGATACATCACAAGACAGAGAAGAGACAAGTATCAGAGATATTATAGTAACTGCATCAAACTCAAAGGCAATGGGCTGGGCATGTTGCCGGATTGTCAGACAAACCCTGGACATAAAAATAGATTTCCAGAGATCAAATGCAAAACTGTGGCCGGCAAAAAATAAGATGTTGTGGCGGACTAGACAATTTCAGGCTCCGCTGTATCCACAATCAATCTTAGGGAAGGTCCATGTCCAACGATGGACGTCAAAAAGCTGCTGCTGCTGCTAATGATGGAGATTTATTACTAATTGTCTTATAGATTCCACAATAACTAATGTTTAGCTCAATTTTGCGAGGTATGAATGCAATGACTTGATCAAGAAACACCTATCATGCTTCACGTAAATCTGACTCAAAACTACTGAGGAAATCTATTTTAAACTATGAAGTACAAACACCATTATTACCAGATCTCGTGATCCCGAGTAGAATTTCATAATTGCATGAACGGTCACCATCCAACCAAGTTTCGAATAAACCAGACCTGAAACAGCTGAGAACTTGGATTTTTATCGATGCTGTGACAAAATAGTTTCAACATTATTAATATCCGATAACGATACCCTGCGTGTAAGATTTTTTGTTGGTGAAAATCATCTCATCAAGGATCATCTTTCTTCTGAGTATTGAATAGATCTGACTTCAAACAAATGAGAAACACTATGGGGACTCACCTCTCGACGATTGATCGAGGGACAAATCCTCTTACAGAGGAGTGAGGATACCACTGAACATTAGCCAGTATCTTAAAATTCGTACATCTTTTCTTGTTTTTTTTCACAAAATATTGTTTCTTATTTTCTTTGATATCACAACCTGAACTTCAGTAAATTCATGTATTTAACTCAACGTTATTAGACCTTCCTAACATCAAATTGTTTTATTAGAGTAAGGAAAGCTTCCAATGTTTGAGATACTGAAGTGTGGCATGTAAAAAAAACGGTCATGAACCACAATTCTAGACCATTTTATAACTTGATATTTTCCGATTTAGTGTTATTTGACACGGGCTAAATGATGCCGAACAAAGTAGTGTTTGGATTCAACCAATACGCTCTCAGTCTTCAGTGTTTACGGATAGCCATCAGGCTGTTTAATATCACTGAAGGATAGTAATGACAACAGATATGCTTCTATAATTTTGTTCCAGGGATTAGGTTATTCGAGCAAAAAAGCGTGCTCTCTGAATCGTGGCTAAACTAGAATCTCCAGTATATAAAGGGAACATTAAGAGGGTGAAAGCTCCAGTTTATTATTTCATTTAGAAAAGAGGAAAACGGCAAACTTGTTTAAAAAGGATGAATAAATACGTAGATGAGTTTTATTGAGTGAAAGAATAGAAAGAATGAATGAGAATTGAACAAATGTTTTGAGAAAATTGATGAAAAAGCGAAGAACATTCAGAAGAATTGAAAAAAAAGGAAAAAATATTAGGAGATCAAATAAAGGAAGAGAGAAATTATCCATATAATCGAGTGTATCACTTTTTGTCCCTAAGCTGGAGATTATCATTCGCTATGGGTGTCTGTTGTTATCGTCGTTGTACTGTCATTTTCTCGAGTGGATAACTTCTTTATCCCTAATATGTATTTCAATGAAACTTTGTCTGTGAAATTATTGAGAAATTTTGTCCGGTGGATGGCATGTTACAGCCGGTCTGATTGTCTGTTTACATTATAAAAGCGAAAACGTTGTGTTTGCTTCCAGTTGGGATAGATTTCTCAAATCTTGGCCGATTTGGTTGAATTTTTACAAAACCCCCGGAATCGATAAAAATGGTGAGTTACAGTCAATCTGTAAATAACTATACGAAGGCGTACATAATGGAAACTATTATCCTCATCTTCGGGTACTTATTATTGAAAATACATAACGTTTCTCTCAGAATGTTGGTATCTTGGTCAAATAACTAATTGCACCTCTCTATTCCTCTCTTTCTCTCTATCTATATACTTATAAGATATTTCTGGCTTTTTTTCTTTGTTCCTAACGATGAATTCTTCAACAATGTAGCTGATAAAGATATCTCCTACTCATTATCCAAAACAATCACGTAACTGCAGTATGAAGTTTTGAAAGCATTACTAAACAAAACAGTCTTCGTAATGTTCCAAGTGGATATTAATTCCACACATCCATTCTCCTAATCAACTAAATATAAAATTAAACAACCTGAGACATTAGCTCCTACCCATAGAATTACCACCATCACTACAGAATGCCCAAACTGCTCACAAGCCCTAATCAACTCATACCTATAAACCAAAAGATTAGGATACACGTCAAAAACAATAGAAAAAAAACACGCCACCCACCTTCACACACGGAGATGGTAAATAGTAATCACATTAAAAGAATAAAATAAACAACAAATAAACATAAGAACGATTTTTTCAAATTTCTGAAGGATGTAAGATCGAAACTAATTCATACTAACTGCATCTGCAAGAATGTAAAAACCCTTAATCACAAGTATACTTTCTAATAATAAAAGTACTCACAATAATATCAAAGTAGTTTTTTTAACCCAGGATTCCTGGTCATCAACCCATTCCAGTTTTATTCCCCTTATTCTATTACACGGTTCTTCTCCTCACCTGGAATGTATCCATGGCAACCAATATCTTAGAGACCAGTCCCCCAAATGATCCCTACTCACACAAGGGAGTAACCAGTTCTCAAGACAGCCATCACCGTTACTATTTTGCACTCTCAATGGAACCAGTTTCCTCTCAAACTGCTTTCGGGCTCCCTACCTTGTCCCCACCTTTCCGGGGCCTTAGTATCAGTCAATTCAGCCTTGTGGCTAATCCACTACTACAACCGATTCACCAACTAATTTTTGAGGAATCTCTTCCGTTTGGATTACTGTATGAAAAAAATGTCTGTAATATTTTCAAAATGCCCAAAGAGTCAGAAAAAAATTAACCCTCGGGTGTCGGACCAATTTTGGGCGATTTGCAGCGACTCTGACGCGAACCAGTCATTAACTGTCATCAGCGATTTTCCCGGCGTAAATTCTCTCCTCATCCATCTTTCTCCTCCAATCCATAACGGGAACAATATTTCTATAAGCCTGTCACAAACTGCGCCGAACATTGGCAGCTCGAACCGGACACATTAGTGGACCATTACTGGCTGAATGACAGTTATATGAAAATCCGAATATCCCTTGGAATATATGCCAAGATTTGGTAAGCGTCGCATTGGCCAGATCCTGGCTGATTCCCCATACCTTCTAGTCCTTGCAGGACATGATTTTGGCCCTTTCAGCGTAAGAGTTGTCGATATGGGGTGATATTATTCCATGAGATACGGAGATATGATGCTTGAAAGGTTTTGAAAGGGCAGAATACGCTTGCGCAAACGGAAATTGTTCCGTCATAAACGAAATGCTATTTTATGTATACAAATAAACATTTTGGCAGGTTTATATCCATCTATTGGCAACGATTGGTTTTCAAGTTGCCGGGAATGACAGCCACTCTCTTCTGAAATTACACTTTATTCTCCAAAAGAAGAAACTGTATGGTGCAGTGCCAGAGTCATACATGAAGCAATTTTTCACACATTTCTCAAGAGGGTTAAGACATTTAATGTGGGTAACTGAAACTATCACAGGATGAAGTGAGCGAGGCAACTTCGGGTGCTCGTCGCCAATAAGTCTATTTCATATACTGCAAAGCGAAAACAGAGTAAATTGTGATATTCAGAGTATAGGTAGGGAAGGTTGAAGCCGTATCAAGTTTAAGGACTTAAACTAGCTTGCTGTTGAGATTATTACTAGAAATATACGTTACCTGATATTTCGGATTGAATCTCTTTTGATTTTTTACTGCATTTCAATATTATTCAGTCAATTGATTTATCTTATCATCGTCCACAAAAAAAAACAAGCATTAAAGCCCTGTGTTAGCATTGGGTGTCAAAATAATCAAAGAAGTGAATCTAAAAAAGAAACTAACAAACAAAAATTCCTAAACTCCAACACGGGAAGAGTCTAGTTAAAATCAAATGGAAATATGATATGCAACTTTATTTGTTTTCAATGAGTATCATCAATAATTTAGGAAAACAATTACGAATCATAAGTCAATTCCAATATTAGTAAGCAAATAATATGGCTACAACTTCTACAACGGCCACTGACTGACAGGCATCTGACGCAAAAAAGAGTTAATACTAATTTTATTTATGTTTCAAGGAGCCAGTGGTCCGATAGTTGGGTCACTTGCCTGATAACTTACTGCTTGCGTGTTCAAAATCCAGAAGGATTACCAAAATGTAATATACCACATAGCTTCACGGGCAAATACACAGGCAACTAACTTTACATATCTAAACATTTTTCTTTTTATTAGAAAAAATAACCTAAACTTTATTTCAATCCCACACGCTTTGGACGTATCCAAAACATAAAAAAATGTGAAATTCAAATCAGATTATTTGCCTTCTTCTTTGCCAAATAAATAAGTAAATAAATAATTGACTTATATCGCAATGACTATGACATCGTATGAACACTATATTCTCAAAAGAAGTACTGCATTTTCTGCGTTTGTCATTACCGACATGAAATACCGGGTCAGAGTGTAGCGAGTAGACCGGACAGATATAAGTCGAGTTGATAGAATTCCAAATTAAAACCTTTTCTTTTTCTCATCCTATTTCAAGAAAGAAATGCTACTGACCCTTGTAATTGGTAGTCTCTTAGCCATGGCCAATGTAACCCCAGAATGGTTGGGGGTCAATTACCTGTCAAAATTCCAGTAACCTCTATCGGAAGACACGTGATATCCTTCCAGTAATGAAGAACAATATGAACCCACGACTAGAAATACATAGCGTAAGAGAAAAAAATAGCAGTACCACTAAAACATACTCGTTGGGGGACATAAACTGTACAGGGGTGCTATTGACACTTTTTATGCTAGTGGTCGACTGTGAGTGCAAAAAGTCTTCGATATATTCCAAAAAGTCGATTTTAACACCCTTATACAGCTTCAGAATGGACTGATTTTGGATCGAAGATTACAAATTACAAAAATTAGAGAATATCAGATCAGATTAAACATTGAAAACCTATAAATAAAAAAATCGGTTAGCTTTGGTCCGAATTCTGTCTATTTTTAAGCAGCATGCATATATGAAAAATAAACTTTTTGAAATGTATCGGGTAGTTTTTGCTTGTAACGGTAGTGATGATGACAATGATGATGACGATGATGATGATGGCCAAGAGAGGGTAATTGCTATTAAGTCTAGAAGACTAAAAGAGGGGAGATGAAAAGAGAAGGAGAACGGACATAGGAGAGAGGAACTAATAGAGAGGATAGATAGAAAGAAGACCAATATAAAAGAAACATGGAAAATAGAACAAGAAAGTAGATTTCCAATTAAATTGTTTTTGAGATTCTGACGTAGATTGAAAGGTCTGTCGGGAAGGACCAAGCATTGTGGATATCTTGAGAACCAGCCACGCAACCTTATTTATTATTGGCAAACAAATAAGAGAGGACTCCACAGCGTGTGTGTGAACAGTTACTCTCCCGTGGGGTCACTAAATCAGCAGTCAGACATCATTGTGTACAATATGATTGTTGGATTTACAATGGCCATCCTTAACGTCTATGGCATGTTTTTTTTTGTTTCTATTTTTTTTTTTTTCTGAACATCGCATCACCCAAGTCTGGACCGCCTGGCACGTTGGGAAAGCAGCATAAATGTAAAAAAGAATTGATTCGATTCTTCAAACAAGAAAAGAAAAAAAAGAAAAACTTTTGGAAGGGAAGCACTGGTGGCCAAATGGTTAGCAGCGCAGACAAATAGATTGAACTGAGATCAAATGTCTGACTGAGACTAGGACTGGCAATGATACCCCTTGGTGGGGGGGCAGATCTACAATTCTTCTCCCCGCTATAGATTAAATAGCATATGATGAATTGAGTGACGCCACGTTCAGTGCTTGTCGTTTCTACGCATATATGAAATATAGCCGAGAGAGAGACTTGTGAGATGTGATACCGGGGCTGGGACGACAGATGTTATAACCAAAGTAAGGACAATACTTTCTTCTTTACTATGACGATAAACCCATTTATTCCTTAGGGTCGCTTTGCCTTTTTCTCAGCAATAAGATCCAGTAAAATCTGCATTACTAGAACGAACGTTTTCGGTAACAATAAGTTGTGGCGTCATGCTTATTTGAGTCGTACCAGAAAATGTGAGGAGCTGGGGAATAAATTCCAAATGAATAATTACAAACATCTCTACAGTAGGAAGAATTTTTGTGCTCTGAAATGCTGTTCGATGGTAAAAGAAAAATAATGTTTAAATTACAGATTGTGTAACATTCAACAATTATTTTTGAACGTATGGAAAGATAATTGTTGCCTACTTAGCACATTATTGTTATCAATTGTTCCTGCTCTCTCTTTCGCTATATATATATATATATATATATATATATATATATATATATATATATATATATATATATATAATTGTTAAATAAGGACATGAAAAAGAAACGGTTCCATCATTTTCTCCAACAGAAAAAATACCGATGTTGATAATTAAAGAGCTATTCTACCAAGGCCATGAATGATTTCATTTATTTCAATGAAAGATTTACACATAATTACTCAAATTTCAAAGCCTCCCATCTAAACATATGCATCTTCAAGAGACATGTATTTTATCAGTATAAATGCATATTAGCGATCTTAAGTATTCCGAACTCAATTCAGAAAGGATACCTTGTAATAAAAATTACACAATGCTGGCGTAATATAAAAACTCTAATTGCCAATCAAAATAATAATTGAACGCCTATTACGTTTGCTTTTTAGCATTTTCTTCTTACGTACATAAAGAGGCATGTCCTTAAAATAATGATCTTGGCACTTTGAAATAATTTCCCCAAGAAGAGAACGTGAAAGCATTAATGTTTCTAACTAGTTTCAAAACTTTTCATCTTTAATTTCACATTGCCTCATCTTCCTGTCTACAGAATTGGGAAGTATTCGAGAGAAACGAAGAAAGTTTAGAATTTGTTTTAAGAGTGGGAAGATTTTTGATTATGAAACTAATCCAACTTAACATAAGAACATAGACGGGCAACAAAAATTGGAATGGATAAGGCAGAGAATGAAAAGCTACAGACAAAGAACAGAAGTATGAGATAATGAATAAACTTGGTAGTGATCAGCCGTGGAATTTCCATGGGTTGCACTTGTCATCACAATTATCGTGCCCATTATTGAGTGTCTTCGCCCAATTAAATCAAAGCCCCCAAGGAACAGACCTCTTTCCATCGACTTAATTCCCACAACCAACAACAACAGCAGCAACATCATCACTAACAACGTTCCTATTAACATCAGTATTATCACAACCATGTTGGCCTACGCATCCGAGAGCCAATCAAATTAAGGATACAATCAAGTGAGATTTACTACTCGCCAGTGTTGGGCACACGCAATCAAATGGCAAACTCAAAGATAGGGGCGTAGCTAGAGATTTGGATGCCTTTGGGGCTTAGATCTTTGTGGGTCCCATCTTATAAGTTTAATGAAATTTGATAAAAAAAGGACAAGTTTCAATAAAATGAACATGTCCAATCACTTACCCGATAAAAAAGCATCCCCAGATTCTGAATTAATATTTATGAAATCTATGTATGTACAGATATATCATGGTTATTGCGCAATGTCAGTAGAAATGCATTAAGCT
>OY735220.1:51759535-51777035 GCA_963457665.1 Thysanoteuthis rhombus
TTTGGGGGTATAGCGTGACCAAAGCGGGGAAGGGACTCGAACAGTTGAGTTCAAATACTGGCTGGGACTGTTTGCGTTCAACTATTTCCCTGGGGAACGGTATGATTCTATTACACTCCTCAGCTATAGATGAAATAAAGCATGTTGAAGTGGTTGATGTTGCACTTGTCGCTTTTAAATTTAATTCATATCTCACAAACGGTTTGAGTAAGTAGTAATAGAGCCTGAACGGGAGCGTCTGATATCGTAAGGGCACTTTTCAGTTAATATTATTATGAATCCTTGATCATATTCTATTATCATGAATAATACTAACAATAATAAAAAAAAGCATTAATTGTGAAGATTGTTAATGATCAATACTTGCAGCAATTCAGTAATTGGCCTAAGTTCTGTTTTTTTTTTATTCGATTTTCTCTTGCAGTTCCCATCACAAGCACAAAAGGAACGTTCGTTGTCTCCTTTTACCAAACTTTAATTTAATGAACATTACAAAAAAAAATCAACAATTTCGTTTATAATAGACACTTTCGCAGGTATTCATTCAATTTGGAACAATTTTCACTGAATAGAAAGAGAATGCATTCCATCAAATGAATACCAAAATGAACCTGCTTGAAAATTTGGTTCCCTTTTATGAGTAATAACTATATTACGATATTAAGAGGGCATTGCAATATTTTGTTATTGTTTTTTTATAGAATCAAAAGTATATCTATAAAGAAGTCAACCCCCCTTTCTCTCTTTCACGAACACCCAGTCACACACATGCATATATATATATATATATATATATATATATATATATATATATATATATATATACAGAGAGAGAGAGAGAGAGAGAGAGAGAGAGAGAGAGAGAGAGAGATTCCTGTGTGTGAGTGGACGAATCGATTGTTATGGAAAAAAACAGAAAAACTGTGTATAATATAAGTAGAGTGCATGTGTGTATGAATGAGTCTGAGTCTCATCATCATCATCAGCAGCAGCATTTAATCGTCCGTCATTACACATGGACCTTACCATGGTCTCACTGGACCTCTCTATCGTGGCTGTCGTGGAGCCAATACTTTCTGAACTTTCTGTCTAGCTCATCTCTCCATCTTGTATTCTGCTGGCCTCGATTACGCATGTGATCTTTTAGGATTCATGCTATGAGTCGTGATGTCCATCGGTTGTCTGCAACTCACAACATATTGACCTTGCAAGATGGAAGAAATTGTGAAGTAATAGCATTCCCACGAATAGAATCCTGTTTGCCATGAAAATCAGCATTCATATTATGAGCTTTCAACGGGATCCCAGGAAACATATCGATAATCATTTCATTTAACAAACAAGGTGTCAAGGTGTTGGGAACTAGCACAAGATTTTATAAACCTATTTTATTTTGGTATTTGAGAACCAATTTATGTTGATTTAGGAAATATTTCTCTCAAAACCCACGTTATATAGATAAATAGATTGATAACCATACGTGTGTGTATTTGTCAGTGTGTGTGTTAGTGTGTGCAAGTGCGAATATTCTTGATCGATACGGAAGTTTAAACTTTACAGAATATATTATACTGAAAGTTGTTAAGGTAGAATAATTGCATTTTTTTCCAATTAATAGTAAATATATAGAGTAGCTTTCAGCCTTCGCAATTAACATTTTCACTCACATCAAAGCCTCGACTGCGTCAGGGAAAAATAATTTCTCCAGAATGTGTCAGTTGTATGGTTTCAAATTAGACATTACTTTAGCCCATCGAATGCCTCGAGCCAATCAGGCATTGAGAGAATGAACTGTTTGACGTACAATAAGTGGTTCGCTACCTTCCAACGCGTCCATTTTACCGATCAGTGTAGCCCTGTGGCAGAGTTCTCGCCGCCGGTTCGGTGGGCGGTGGTTCAATCCTCCGCAGCCATATCAAAGACACTAAAAATTCCTCTGTACTCAACACAAGGATTGGAATTGAGGAATTTCTCCCTGAGTATAAAGGGTTACGGCCAAATCACGTTGAATACAACTGTTTCCGTGAGATAATCGAAGTTGATTTGGGTCTAATATTTGCCTAGATGGGTGACTATAGAGGAACTGTGGAACTGAGCTTCAACAGGCCCTGCAAGATCAAGTGGGTCCTGCAAGATGATTTCCCTCGTGTACCTAACCCCAAAACTCCTTCGAGTATGATATACGCATATAATGATGATGACACACTGTCCTCGAGCTGATTGACAACTGGACAAAAATGATTGCTTTGGACCGTGGGCCTTGACCCAGAACTGACCCACAGAGTTCAACTGTTAATTATTATTGATTAAACTGTGCCATTTGACAGGATCGACGATTCTAATGACTTGGAATTCGTTTTATTTCACATGGATGAATAACTTTTGGTCGTAAAAATAGTTTTTTTCTTATCGTCGTTTTGATTAAGAAAACTTTTGTTCGTATCAAAACTACATATTCATCTATTTTTGTCAGAAAATTCAAGAGTAAAGATTTACCTATTTTTGGTTTAAAAAAATGCTTGATTCCACTTCCATTACATGCACTTACAGCAAAGACATAATTGTTTTATATCTTTGTTTCCAATAAATAAAATGATGATTAGATCAAAATTACAGATTTATTAATTTATTAAAATGAAAACCTATTCCTATTGGTAAATCCGACTTATTCGATGTAACGTATACAATACAAAGGCAGCACTAATCATTATCCGTAGGCATGGTAGTAGAAGTAAAATTCGATCCTGCCTCAACTGGGCTTGTTTTTGTTTTCTTTCGGCAAGGTGCGAAAAAAGAAACAAAGTTAATCTCATGGTTGGAGTGGAAGTTGCGTCGAGAAACAAAGGTCTACAAATGATGGATCTGAAGGTGATCTTTCGAGAACTATGTTCATCACGTTAGAAACAAAGAAGACAACTAAGTTCAAAAGGTTGGGGGTATTTTTTTTCTTGAAGAATATAATGAGATTTTGAAGAATTTTACGCGTTCAAGCTGGAGGCCAGGTAAACATCAATCACTCTGTAGATTTGCACAGGAAAAGGTATCAGTGGTTAGCATTGACGAGTAAAATGTGTTGTCTTTATTTGAATCAACATCCCGTTTTTACATGGCGAATATGCCAATTGGGCTAAACAGAGTAATCATTCATAATTATTATGTCGGATCATATATCAAATTATATATATATATATATATATATATATATATATATATATATATATGTGTGTGTGTGTGTGTGTGTGTGTGTGTGTGTGTGTGTGTGTGTGTAAAAGTAGGGATGCATGCATGTGTGTGTGAGTGTGTGTGTTAAAGTTCGTGAGAGTGTTTCCGTGTAGACATGGTATCATTACATACATAACGTACACACTCAAATGAACATGAGAGAATGCAAATATTTCTGATTTACGTACATCCTCATGTAACCTTAAAAGTATACACGCACATGAATATATGCCATAAATATATGAAAATAAATAAATAAATATCTATCTATATATCTATCTCTCTCTCTATATATATATGTGTGTGTGTGTGTGTGTGTGTTGTGTGTGTGAAGTATATACATGTGTGTGTGTGTTTACAGATAAAAACAGGTTAATAGATGGATAGATTGATGGGTAGGAAAATATTTTCTTTATTCATACGTGTGAATATGGGAATATAGATTTGAACATATCTATTTAGGCATAAACTGCTACCTTCAAATGAGCACAAGAACTCATTCATACATACATACATATATATATATCAATTCAAAATAGGCATAAAAGCCTATATCAGTAAGCGCATCACTGGTATTTATGTAAGTACAATCGAGAGCAGATTCAAGCAATATTCATTGGAACACGCATCAGCTTAGACTGAGTCTTAGAAAAGGATTTAACTCTTGTGCTTATGTATGAACTCGTATGCAAGCGTTGATAGACATGAAGAACTTTACTTATGTATCAATATTTAGATTAACTGATACTGAAATCAGCTTTGATTTTTAATCGCGTATGTTGTGCATTATATATATATATATATATATATATATATATATATATATATATATATATATATATATATATAGCCAAGTTAAATCTCTTACAAGGTCACAGGAGCTTGTCTGCCATTAACGATCAAATTCACTTGGAAGACGAGTTCATTACTCATTGCGTTACTGTGAGCGCGTCCCACTTTCTCCATAACTTGGCATATTGACAAATACAAAATATTATATTTATCATTTTCCCCTCTAGATAAATAAATATAGCATACATGTTCTTTATTACGTTTTAACCTAGTTTTATTTGAATCCAATATGTATATGTGTGTGTGTGTGTGTGCGTGCTATTGTAAAATATATATGTATTTATGTGTGTGTGTATTTGTATATATATATACACATACACATACACGAGAAGCACTCCAATTAACAGAATAGGTATACTCAATTTCTATATGTGTACATGAGGTGCTCTTTTTTATGAACATAACATGTATATTCATATACCCCTTATATACATGCGTGGTGCTGTAGAAAAATGTAGAGAAATCGATCATGAGGAAATACGCAGCCGTTTGAAAAAGCCTATCTGTCAAAAGATATATATATATGTGTGTGTGTGTGTGTATATATATATATACATATATATACGAACGAAAATTGGAAATAAGTTAGATGTGATTTCTTACTGATTAAAGGAAACTCGTTTGCCATTGGGACCGGAGTCTATCTCCCTCATTCTACCTATATCTTTCTTTTTTTCTATGTTTCTCACTCTCTCCGTGTGTTTCTCTCTCTCTCTCTCTCTCTCTCTCTATATATATATATATATATATATATATATATGAGATAAAAGAGGAAATCTTGCTCTAAGGGTAAACTACATCATTGATATATATTGAGCGTTTTTAATTTGATAAAAATAATTCAACTTTGAGACTCCACCTGCACTGCTGTTTTAATGAAAGTTTTTATGAAATTATTTTTGAATAAAGCAGTATTAGTGAGTATGATTTATATATATACATATATATACATATATATATTCACATACATATGCATATACATGTACATGTATGTGCGTATATCTATGAAAATCTATCCATCTATCAATCTATTTGTTCATTTTGCACTTAAATCTTCCCTCTTTTACATGAAGATATTTGCTCCTGCATTTCTTTATTGTTCTGTACCTTATTTCCTTCTTATCTTTCCTAAAACAAAAACCTTGCCTAAGAGCCACAAAATATAGGAGTTAAAACACACTTCAAGAGATGCTTGGTGATCACGAAACTAACAAAGACAAAAAATGAAAAAAATGTATACATGAAGCAATGCTTGAGAATTTTCTATTAGCAATATTTTTCAGAAAGTTTAATGCATTCCGTGACTCCCTGGAGCAAACACAAGTCGAACCAGTGAAAGGGAAGAAACAGATTGAAAAATAGTTTTGAATGAACAGAATCTGTGTAAAAAAATCGTCGACCTAAAAACACTACAATGAAAAGACGGTATTGATATGACATCTTGAAATCTTTCATTATTTCAAATTTCAGAAAACAATGAACCTAGGATTAGCAACAAAAAAAAATGTAACCGTCTGTTTTGTTTTGTTTTGTTTTATTTCGCCATATCATGTTAGAGATGTATTTCGGAGAAAATATTTCTAATGTATTCTACGGGAAATTCTACATGCATCTCTCGAATACTATAAAGGGAAATAATTTTTCAAATTAATTATCATTTTTTTCATTTACAAAATATTTTTACGTTTTATTTCAGGATCTTTTAAACGGTGGTGAAGCAAAATTAGAATTAAGGAGAAATTATTGACTAAGTAGTTTAATTAATTTGATTCGCATGTCTATTATGAAGCTTACTTACGGAAAACCACACAGACACGCACGCATGCATACACACATACGTTGATTTGATATATATAATCACCATCTTTGTTAATTCAATCATGGATGCTAGCCACACAATCGCAACTTATACAGAGAATATCACCGACCAAATTTCAGCAAATAACTACATGCATGGTTACGGACTTTTTTCTGGCGTGCGCAGAACGTAGAAATGGAGTATGTATATAACAAAATGCATACAAAACCCTTTCCCCGCCTTGTTAAACAGACACCAATGAACAATGAACCCAACCCGAGTTTATTTTCGAAGAAGAACAATTAAGATGGAGGTAAATAGTAGCTAAAAATCGGTAATAATGATTCATCATACTTCATCTAATAAAAATTAATAAAAAGTCCGGTTGGTCGATAAAAAATGCCATTTGATCAATATCTTTTGGGAGCATCATGTGTTAGGGATGATCAATTAAAAAATGGAACAAGGGCTGATCAAGTAATAAGGTATTTCTCTCACTATTTGTAAGGATACTAAAAAGTTGAATCTGTAAAAAAAAATGAAGCTTGCACAAACTAGGGACTAATTCAACATGAACTTACATTGCAAATAAAAAACATACAAAAAATAATTGGGAAGGAATAGAAAAAAAACTTTCCCTCTCTAGACATGTTAAGGAATAAATATTAAGAATGTCAGCCCTCCAAGTTCAGTCGTGCAGTCTGGACGAATGATACATACATTCAGTGTCAGCCAGCCAGCCAGCCAGCCAGCCAGCCGGACCAACTTGAAAAACTGAAGAAACCTACTATGACACTTTTAACTGAAGACTTCTGATGTATGAATCGTCTCATGTCTACGTGTGAGTGAACACGGAATATACGTGCGGAAGGGTTATCTTTTACGTCTGTCAGTCGTTCAGAGTTGACGTCTAAATTCTACGATCAGATAATCGGGGCGTGTCTTATTTTTCACTTTGGTATTAATTCGCTAAATCAGATCGATATCGATGTGACACATTCTGCTAATCTTTGGCTCAAAACTGAGCCTCAAATACAGCACAGGATCATTTGTAGTGTCATTCAGTGGGTATATAAGTCATTCAACTTCACCGATTTTGTTCGCTTGCGTAAACCTGAGAACATGACCTTCGAGGTTCATCAAAGAACTTCCTATTTAGCTGTTAAGAGCCCTGTCACGTGGATGGGATCTGGACTGCCTCAGGCTCAAAAAGTTAGGTATTCCCTCTCAGCATAGATCAGAGAAAAGGAAAACAATGATAGATATAATTAAGAGAAAAATGGAGGTGGGCTTCATGCTTGGCAAGATGAAAGAATAACAGATGACTGCAAAAGGTTAAGAAACTATCGCTTGACAGTTAGCAAACGCAATAAGAGAAGAACAAAACTAAAATAGAAAAATTAGATGGGAAAGTTTGCCTGTAAGACATGAAAGAGGTTAGCTTAGTCACAGTTGGTATGAAAGTAACTTCGAAAGTCATTTGCCAAGCAGAGGACCTATGTTGTATAATGGATGATGATGATGTTGACGATGATGATAATGAATGTTCCTTTTAGCAGTAGTCAACGTTCGCAAAATCTCATGATGAACAATTTCTTTCCATCAACAAAAGTATGTGCACCCTTTTAAATTCATCATAGTGAATCAATATTGTTTCACTGGAAAGTCAGTAAGCTATCTACAGAATCTGAAATCCTCTGTGCACACATGAATTTCGTTTTATGCGCTGGTAGGAAAATCGGGGCGCGCGCAGCTTAGAGAGACAATGACGATTATGATGATAATATTATTTCATAAAAGTATGCAAATTCTATGTCACACAAAGACATGCATTATCACTAGAACAACATTCACGCTGTATTTCCAATCATTCTTGTGTGTTATCAAAAATGCCAGAAAAGTCAGTCAGTCAGTCGGTCAGAATCCGAGCAGGTCGAGAGATAACAGCCAGTTCCTGACATTGATCTATTGAAGTTTGAATGACACAACCTTATCAACTTTGCTGCTGGTGTTCTCAGAGGAGGGTGGATTTCCCTTCAAAAAAAAAATCAATATACTACTAATCATATTTGTTGCAGTAATGCCTGAATCGAACAGTAGAGATCAAAGTACGTGTAGAATATGATTGTTGAATCGGCAACATTGGTTAATGATACTTCTCTTCAAAGATTTTACAAGTAGCAGATATTTGATACCGTCGGAGCTTTTGTCAAACTCTAGTTGACGTTGGCTTTAAAAAAATGTTTTTCATCCTTACAAGAATGATTTAGGACAGCAGACTTCACCGTCTACCGTGTCACATAAAAGGTATCTGAAATACTGATCCAAAATGTCATAATCGTGATTCGAAATAACAATCAATGGATTGTTAGGCAAAGCACCTCCCACCTGAACAAAACAGACAAGTTTCACATATCTACGGAAAGTGATGTCACAAGAACATCAAGGCCTACTTTGTTTTAATATTTCAATATATATATATATGTATATATAGTAGAATGTGGATTCGCTACACAAACTAGCTCGTGTTTTGCCCTATCAGGGCCTCATCAGGCTCTGAGAGGGCTGAAACATGAGCTAGTTTGAGTAGCAAATCCACATTATACTACTTATTTACAACTCTACTCTAAAACAACTTAACTTCCATAGTAAGGAGTTGTATGTATCAAGCACTCTATGAAATAAATTACATATCAGAAGTTGCTTTGTATCATTAATGTATCATTATATCATGTTATACTGCTAGCCTGATCTGTTCTATATATATATATATATATATATATATATATATATATATATATATATATTTAAAACAATATATAATATATATATAAACAAACAACATATATATGTATATATATAAACAAACAATATATATATATATATATATAAACAAACAATATATATATATATATATGTATATATATATATATATATATATATATATATAAACAAACAATATATATACATATATATATATATATAAACAAACAATATATATATATATATATATATATATATATATATATATATATATATATATATATATATATATATATATATATTAGAAACCATCAGCCAAAAAACAAGAATGACAAGACGAGTTTCTTCAGTTATACAGCTGTTTCGAATATTACCGACTGGCTATGAATGTATGTATGTATCTATACATATATCACGTGTACAGGACATACCGACAGAGCTCAAGGGGTTAGAATATATTGATTTACTATTAATTACATTTTCGGAAGAACAAGTTTTTTTTCTTCCTCCAGTAAACAGGTTTTTAGTGGGTGATTCAATTTACATGTTTTTTTTTTATAAAGTCCATGCCAAATTGGCCACTAGTTTGTGTCCACTCACAATATCAAAAGTTAAACCTTTTAGTTATTAGACGAAAGGCAAGGGATGTAACTTATCAATTGACGAGCCCTAATTTCCAATTTCTAATTGATCCCCCCAAAGGACGACATGCTGCAAAAAGACGTTGGGCCCGTGACCGTTTTTATTGAGTGACGAACTTGACCTATGTTTATCAAACTTAAAACTATTTTATATACAAAACAAAATTTGCAGTAAAAATCTTCTTATAGAAAACTGTGTAACATATCATTTCATCATTTGTTTTGGGGTCATAAGTAGTTTTTTTCTAATTGATGATATCTAAAAGGTTCATTAATATCAATGTACCCTTTAGACTTGACTCTTTTTCAAAAAATCTTTTTTATTTCTAAATGGACAACGGACGAGTTCTCCCAGTCAAGTCTCTTACACAAAAGCAATCAGAAAATAACTCTGAATATATAAAAAAAAAAAAACCCAACGATTCCGTTGCACTGTGTAATGAATAATGTGATTTTCTGGGTTCTCTGCGCCAAGGAATGAACGAATGCTCTCTTTACATGGAAGACGGTTGCAACGAATTGTTTAAACTCTGTATTTCTACCCTGTCTTCTATCTGCATTGAACGGAGCTAACTTCAGAAAATACAAATAAGTCAAGAGGAATCAGAGATAATGAGGGAAATGAAAAAAAAAAGACTTGCATAAACAATATGGAATATCACTGGCACTAGGAAAGACAAAAATCATATTCATATCCAGTTGGAGAGTATTGTTTTTATAGATATAAATGTTCCACCAGTTCTTGTATGCAATATCTTCTGTGAATATTGGTACCACCAAAATATTTAATACACACACACACACACACACACACACACACACATACACACACACACACACACACACACATACACACGCACATACATCCATATACATATATTTATATAGAGTCTGAAAAATGAAACAAAATATTTAAAACTTTTGAGTGGAATTTACAGTCACCTGATATATATATATATATATATATATATATATATATATATATATATATATATATATATAATGTGTACTTTATATATATATATATATATATATATATATATATATATATATATAATAAATCGTGTGAAGAGGAAAATTAAAATTTATGAATGTCCAGGGGTCTTTTCTGGCACTTTTATCCCCTAAATTCTTACTTCACACCTCCTGAAGACGTCACAGAAACCCCTTGAGGCCACGAACCAAATATCTTATTTTATAAAATATCAAATATTACTAAAAATCGAAGAACTTTTTGTTTTCATCTGAAATTTTTATTGTTTTTCTTCTATTCTCTCTCTCTCTCTCTCTCTCTCTCTCTCTCTCTCTCTATATATATATATATATATATATATATATATATATATATATATATATATATATGTATTGCAGTCATGCACCTTATAAATTGCAACTTAGTTTCTGTATTATGCTGAAAAGCTTTTTTATTTCTGTAGTCGAAGTATTTATGAGAGTGTTTGTCATGATAAAAGAGACTTTTATATCAATGTTCAGCAACACCAATTTTTTTTCTGGAAAGTTTACCTAGAAATCTAGAAATACTCAATACACTATTCAGAAGTCAACGAACATACTAGATGATTGCGGTTTATCGATGTCCTTTTCAGGAGGTGGCATACGGCCTACAAACCTAGACATCATCGTTTTTTTTTTCCTTTTTTAAGAGCAGCCATTTTTATTGTAGCTATGTTGTTGGGCGCCTATTTTCTCCTCTTTGTGTTGAAAGAATTTCTTTGAGAAATAATGCAGTCCGTATGAAGACATTCTAACATAATAACATCGATCTATCTCTAAAATTCAATATCCACCCCCTATCTGGAGGTCTATCAATGTAGGCACATAAATTTACAAATACAAAATAGGTAGAAATCATCAAATATCGACATAACCATATGTAGCTTCATGTCTGCTTCTTCAACTTTCTTTACCAATCTCGGTCTGTCGCTGTCTGTCCGTCTATCTGTCTGTCTGTATCTCTCTCTCTCTCTCTCAATATATATATATATATATATATATATATGTGTGTGTGTGTGTGTGTGTGTGTGTGTGTGTGTGTGTGTGTGTGTGTGAAGTATGTAAGAGATATACCGAAAAATATAACCATATATTGATGGAATTATTGATAAGCTTCTGTGTCTGTCTATCTATCTTTTTAACTACCTACCAACCTATCTATCTTCCTACCTACAGATATATTTAGATATAGATAGATAGATAGATAGATAGATAGATAGATAGATAGATAGATAGATAGAAAAATGAAGATAGAAAAAGAGAAAGAAAGAAAAAAAGAGATTAAAAAGAAAGGGAAAGTCATTGAAAAAATAGCGATATGCTCATACACACCAGATGCAAACATAAATAATTATTTTGTCCTTTTAACTCACAATAGAGGTTGCTTTCGTCGACTCCATTCAACAAATCGAATATAATGGAACTGTAAATAACGTGTGGATAGAAAAAGTGATGCCTCTCTTACAATTTATATTAATGCGTACGAAAAAAAGGAGAAAAAAAATAAAATAAAATGCGTACTGAGCAAAAAAATAAAAAAAACATAATAATAAAATGAATGAAAGCAAAACAAGAAGAAAATCGTGAAGACATTTCCCGCGGTGGGAAGCTGTTGTTGCAGCTAGAGTCAAATCAACTTTATTTAATGAAACAAGGATTGATTGTTCGGTGTAGGACGCCATGTAAATACATTTCCAATGTTCCTCCTGGCACCTTCGGTTTCGTGACTGCCGTACTTGTAAACACAACCAGTTGTTTGTGGCAATAGTTCTCTTCTTGTTCGTGTCTTTGTTACTCTTCTTCCTTTCTTCTTCTTCTTATTGCTCTTTTCTTGTTCTCCTTCGTCTTCTCTTTTTGACTCTTCTTTTTTACTCTTCCTTTTCATTCCTTGGCATTTCTCCTTCTTTTGCTTCTCCTTTTTCTTTTCATTACTATCGAACAACCGTAGCCATCAAAGATGGCTCTAATGGCTCTATCTTTATATATATATATATATATATATATATGTGTGTGTGTGTGTGTGTGTGAGTGTGTGTGTGTGTGTGTGTGTTTGTGTATTCCAGCACTCCTGGCCATACTGTTTGGTCCAAATATTTCAAGAATTGTCATTTGTACTCCTCTAGACCCTTTCCAAAACTATTCTTTTTTATATTCAGGAAAAAAACTCGATTTGATCCTTTGTGGGACTTATTCTTGCAGGTCTAATAACACTATCTAAGTTCCCAAGAAGCTAGATGTTCCAACGTGTTCTTTGCTCTAATCTAGACGTTTTCCAGTGGAAAAGTCCATTGATGTCATGAATAGAGTTTCTTTCGGTCATATTTATTCTTTCAAGCATTATTTACACATCTTCAAATTTTGACGCTACTGTTGTTCAGTTATTGATTGTAATGACGATTTTTTTTTCAATCAAGATTTTTGTTGTTCTTTTTCCCACTTGTTGAGCTTTAATATCAGTCAAGATTTTTCACTTCCAGTGGATGTGCCAGTGCCAGGAAATCACCTCAATACTTTAGCACTCTCCTCTCTATTGTAGCTATCTTGAGAAATGGGGTTGTTAAGACGGTTACGATTCGTATGATCTTTTCCTATTCTTCCAAACTCTCAAATAATGATGAGTACGGTCGGAAAGTACAGATATTTATCACGTTCCAGTTTTGTAATCGATTCACTCGTCCGGATATTCATCAAGTCTTTCACGTGGTATGATTGAACAATGATTTTCAGTATCCACAAGAAGTTCCCCTCGTCCTTGATGGGGGAGAACATACAGTGTATTAATTTGTATTGATAAGAGAACTGAGTATTGTTGATACACCCTTAATTTGGGAACCTATCCACGTATTGATTCGTTGTAATGGTCATTTACAGTAATCCAGCGATATTGCCTGTATGTTTAATCTTGAATAAATGCACATATATATATATATATATATATATATATATATATATATATATATATATATATATATATATATATATATACGTGTGTGTGTGTGTGTGTGTGTGTGTGTGTGTGTGAATGTGTGTGTGAGTATGTGTGTGTGTGTATGTGTATATTTAACAACACAAGTGCTGTTATCTGAGGATGTAACGCTTGATGATATCCATTTATTTCTTTCAGTGGCAACCAGGAGGTTTTATTTAGCACTGTGTGGAGATCGTTCTCCTCCTCTGGAAAATCAGGTCATCAACACAGGAGGCATTCTACATGATTTCTGGCAGCTTACAGCACCTGGTATTCCGAGACGATCACCCATCTAGGAACAGATCAGACTCAATGTTGCTAAACTTGTGATCGGACTAGTCATCCTAATACAATTTGGCCGCTGCATTTGTTGCTATCAAAACATACCATGAAATAACTAATATTTTTTTTTCTGTGCCACTTTTTTGTCTCGCTCCTCTCAACAAAAGCCTCATAGATAATACAAAAGTGATGTATGAATTAAATTTTCATGTTCTCCTACGCAGGATATTATCTCAACTAATATGCAATGTTAACTCACACCACAAGTGGCTTATGTTTCAATTTCCGCCACAAAATCGGAAACTATTCTCATGTTTTTTGATGATATTCCGAATTCATTCCGAACTCAAAGGAAGCAGCATTTTCAGTGGTTTATGCACAACATTTGTTTCTTTAAGATAAGAATTCATGTGTTTTCTCTCGTAGCCATTCGCCCGCAAGAATTATTCAGTCGAGCACACACACATACACACACACACACACACATATATATATATATATATATATATATATATATATATATATATATATAGTCTAGACAGCTTTAAGCACTGAGTATTGATTTCTTTTTCAAAAATCTTTTTTGTATCATTTAAGTCACCTGTTTTCTCAATATCTGTCAATGCAATTTCTGTAATTTTCTGCAGTGTTTTTGTTATATCGTATAAGCTCTGTTATTAAGATACAATGTATAAATTTTCTCTCGTTGGGATCATCAGTTGTTTACCATGTGGGCATTTTGGGATTATAAATACAGAACAGTTATATTATGATGAAACCCCAGCTGTGTTAATTAAACAGCGCTTCTCTTTATTATAATTATTATTATTATTTGGAATCTCACACCAGTTGCCTGGTGGTAACCGCTGGAGTTTGAGTGACAGCAAGTCTCCTCAAGTCTCCATCCCTCCTCTCCTACTACTCATAGGTCGCAGTAATTCTACGATTTACAGTTTCACACCGGTTGCCCAGTGGTTATCGCTGAAGGCTGAGTGACAATAAGTCTCCTCAGGTCCTCAGCTAACGTCTCCTCCCTCTTTCGCATATCATGACAGAGCTACTATTCGTTGCAGTACTTATATCTCTAGCACCTTCCTCAGTATCCGTGCAGTTCCAAGTAGCGCTGTGGTCTGTACGGTCTCTATCCTCCCCCTGATCCCGATCTCCTCCAGTCTCTCCCTCAGCGTTTTGGGGACAGTTCCTAGTGCGCCCACTATGACCGGTACTACCCTGGTTTTCATGTTCCACATTTTCCTTAACTCCCTTGCTAGGTCCTGGTATTTTTCCCTTTTTTCACCCTCCTTCTTTTTTACTCTATGGTCTGCAGGTACAGCAACGTCTACTATTTGGCAGGCCTTCCTTTTTTTGTCCACTATTACTAAGTCCGGCCTTCTTGCCTGGATGAGGTGGTCAGTTTGGATGTCAAAGTCCCACAGTAGTTTGTGGTTGTCATTCTCCAAAACTGCCTCTGGCTTGTGCTGATACCACTTTTATTATTATTATTATTATTATTATTATTATTATCATTATTATATAGTTTACTCTATACAAAGTTTTATGTACATTGTATTTGACATTATTTTATGCTACCTATATATATATATATATATATATATATATATATATATATATATATATATATATATATATATCCTTTTTCTTTAATTGTTTATGCTACTTACATTGCGTAAACCGGATAAGACATTCCTCGTGTAATGATATAATGCAACACAATTTATTATCATCACACACACACACATATACATCTACACACACACACACACACACATATATATATATATATATATATATATATAGATATATAGATATATAGATATAGATATAGATATAGATATAGATAGATAGATAGATTTTTATTCGATAATAATTCTAAAGGGATGAAACGTTGAAAAAAAAAAAAATGTGTAATCCTTTTACCCAATTGAGAAGTGTATTAAAAGTACAGAACAAATCTGTTTGGGGAAAGCATCATATGTTTTTTCATACATATATACATGCGTGTGTGTGTGTGTGTGTGTGTGTGTGTATAACGTGCAGTTCTTATTCAGGAGTATATTTAACTGAATTCGAACCAACCATCTCTGACTTTTGTAGATTATTTTCCAGTATTCAAACTTTTTGTTTTGTTTTGTTTTTATATTGTTTTCTGTCAATTTCGAAGCTGTATGAGGATGCCAAAATGAACCTCTCTGAATGTATCGGATACTTTTAGGATTCAATCTGCATACATGTTGTTTATATGGAATTCGATTTATATGCAATTTCAAGTTACGTAGATTATGTAGCGGATAGGATTCTTTTGGGGAATATCCTGCTTAGAATAAAACTTCCTCGAAAAATCGTTTCTATTTCAGAAGCATTCCCATGTTATAAGGCGGACCATTGTAGTACACACACAGGCGATGTCATTATTGAAGCTTTGCAGTTGATATATTTCCTTATAAACTACGGATGTCCATAGTATTTTCGTTGATTCCATGAAAAGGTCAAGATTGGAAATACTGATAAGTAGAACATCCCTCGTCAAAGGATTGAGGAGCCAATATGTATGCCCCTGCCTCTGAAGCAGCGAACAATAGAACGATAATCTTTGTGAAAAGTCATTTACATATAAGTACACACACACACACACACGAGTATATGTGAGTTAATATACAGACAGACAGACAGACAGACAGACAGACACACACACACACACACACACACACACATATATATATATATATATATATATATATATTCATATATATGTATATATATATACAAAGTAAGATGATCCACCATATTGTATTTAAACTATTTTAAATCGAAAAAAATATTTTTGAAGACGCAAATCGCAGAAAAAGATTACAAGAAGATGCTCATTGCATGTATATTATAACTTTACAACTAGTCTCTTAGCACAATTTTTCCAGTTAATTGATATTATAGCGTGAGATTTACGTATGCATGAATTTAAACCTTGTATAGAAAAGATTACACCCTCTATGAATGCATCAGAGGAAACTACTGCTTTGAAATATGTCTATCACTTCATTTCACTTCTTACTGAAAACTTTTTTTCTTCAAAATACGAAATTAAAGCGTGGAAATAAGATAAGCCTAGAATGCACTGAAAGAATTCAAACATATTTGGGTGATTTCCGACTGAAAAATGTAATTGTCGGTCCTTATTTGCTCTCACATCAATTACAAACCCAAATGGTGACATGATTGTCTAATATAAAATCAGTCTAATCGAATAAGGACTTCCTTGAAAAATGCTGCAAAATTTTGCATCAATCTATTAAAAAAAAAGCTTTAAAAAGACAACTGAAAACGTAAATGAGATATGAGTCTTTCTTTTTCTTTATTTTTTTGATTTGGCCTCTTATTGTTCGAGGCACATGTCACGTCAAAGTGGGATCAATATTAACGACTGACGTTGATAAAAGCGAACGAAGGTGACGTTCTGAAGATCTTAACTCTTTTCACATTGATTTTTTTCTTTGACAAAAGGTTAAAAGAAACAAAAGTACCGAGGCTGAGGTGTGGCTAGTTTACAGGCTAAATCTATGAATCAATCAAAGTGACACGTTCGATTTCTCTTGTCTGATTTTCTTTTTGTAATCATAAAGTTTATAAGTAGTAACTTTTATGCCTGTATATCTGGACATATTTATTAGTGGTGTACAGTTATAGTTACGTGCATGTAGGGTTGCCATTTATTGGACAATGCGTTGTAATATATATATATATATATATATATATATATATATATATATATATATATATATATATATATATATATCAAAGTACTAGTCAGTAATTCAATATCCTATGCGTCAAGAGTTTATTTCATGGAGTGCTCGATATACTATACATTAAGTTAAGTTACTATTAAGCTTGCAATATGATTAAATAGTCATTTGCTCTATGAATTGCAAGCGAATCCTTTAT
>OY735220.1:51782035-51797035 GCA_963457665.1 Thysanoteuthis rhombus
TATGAGAAGTACGTGTGAATTATAGGAAGAAAGATATATAAAGTGATATATACAATAAGGAAAGATAAACTAAATACGTATTAAGTTTGAAATCTCTCTTGGGGAATATATATATATATATATATATATATACATATATATATATATATATATATATACGTGTATAATTTTATCAACGGAGGAACTTATGGCTTAACGGCATCCAAGTATATTTTGTCAGTCGCTGAAACTTAGAATGCTCAACATTGCCTGATTTAACATTTTGCAAAAGTAGCATATGCTACAGGCCCAGCAATTTCAATAGCCTTATACCAATTAGTTGCAAGCAATCAATTCCAATTCAGAGCTTATGCACTGGCTCTAATACTATAGTACTCGACTACCTTTGAATTTTATGAATGAATGTTTTTCCCAACTAACGTCTTAATTAGAGTTATTATCTGAATGCAATAATTAACGAAAGTGTCGTACTTACAGGCTACATGAAGACGAATGTATTTGAAACCAAAGTCATATCTACTGCACAAAGATCAGAAGAAAAATTAAGTAATGCTATTATTTAAATCTCATACATATCAATCGTATTTACTGCAAGCACAAAAACCTAACTCCGTATTAGTGAAAAATATTATTTACATTATTTGAGTGTTAGGTTGAATTACCTTCTAGTTAAGTGGGTTACCACAAGCCGACTTTGCAAAATCGAATTTCATGTTTTAATGACGTACTGAAAATACTGACTTTTGAAAATTATGATCAATGAAAGTGAATTTCAAGAATCCACGTGTAAATAACCGAATGCAATCCTTCAAGATACTGTTATGTAGAACTCTTTCATCCAGGTATATAAGATGAAATATGCATCCATATATTTCATTTATGCCGGCATTTTTGTAGGCAGAATCACCACTAATGCTACTATCACTACTACAAATGATGATGATGATAATAATAATAATAATAATAATAATAATAATAATAATAATAATAATAATAATAATAATAATAATAATAATAAGAAGAAGAAGAAGAAGAAGAAGAAGAAGAAGAAGAAACTTCTGAACAACCACGGTAAGAGAATTTACCAATGATATTATCGAATGTGCACTTGGAGTGCTTGTGGCTTCCAATCGCCGCTTTTTTCTCTCATAATGCATTTATACAGAACATTCTTTTTGCCATGTCTGTCAAAAATTCGATTAGACATCGTTCCAAGGCAGACCAAAGCAACGTTTTTCAAATGTCAACAATAAAGACAAAAATGCTCTCTCTCTCTCTCTCCCTTTGTGTATATATATATATATATATATATATATATATATATATATATATGTGTGTGTGTGTGTGTGTGGGTGTGGAGAGAGAGAGAGAGAGAAAAGAGAGAGATAAAAAGATACATATATATGGAGTATATATCTGAGTATCGATATATATCTACCTCTATATGTGTGTGTATAGTGAGGTGTATATTGTGCTACGTGTCCTCTTTTCTGTCTCCCTTCGAAAAATATTAAATGATTCTGCGAACAAAACTGAAAAACAAGTCAATTAAGTCACTCAATAGGAATTGACACCTGATCAACCTCATTCACTGTGTTGAAGTGTTTATATATGACAGTGGAAAAAAGGGTGATTAATAGTTGAGTTACTCATCTCACCTTTTATAGAGCTGTGGAAAGCGCCAGTGATATCATAGATAGAATTTATTCTGACCATATTTATTTTTCGATGGATTTTAATTTTTTACATGAATTCAAATCTTGACGCAACAATTGTTTAATTACTGACTGCGATTGCGAGTGATTATCTAGTTATTTTTCTTGTCGACGTATTTTCCCGGAAAAGGAAATATTTTAAGTCTCTGGAAAGAATTTTCATATATCATAATTTCAGCTTCAGTCATTTTCTCAACGGTGAGAAGATCCATCATGCCTTGTAAATCAGCTTTCGGGGCCAAGGTTACTAAGTTCCCCTCTTAGTCTCTTAGGTTATCCTGACCCCAAGGTGAAATGGAGGTAGATGTACGTTGCAGCAGAGAAGACGGGGCGGAAGAAGGGGCGTAGCAACGACAACTCTGGTGGACGAGCCATTACTCATAGATGAGATCTGTGCAGTAGACCGCGCCGCTCCTGCATAGGTCTTTCCAGTCAGAGACCGCATTGATCCAACTGAGTAAGCAGTCAGAAGGGCTAGGATGCGTTACCTACGCTCATTCTTGGCCGACGAGACCCAACTGAATACAGCTGATTATTTCATGGAATATGTCACCGTAAAATATAAATTAATACAGCATAAATCAATGCAAGAATTAAGATATATATATATATATATATATATATATATATATATATATATATATATATATATAAAGTTGTTTCTCTTCGGTGGAATCTCGGATACCAATTTGCTTGTTACTCATCTAGAGGTCTTCCCGCCACTGACAAGACATCATCGGCCAGCTTAGCAGGGTGAAGACCATCACCCCCAGTGTCTCACGACTAGGAAGTTCGCAATACACGCAACCAACCAAGGACAGAAGTTTGGAACATCGGAGGAAACTGAAAATTCCGAACTTGAAGACATCCCAGCAAACGATGTGTCACATGCGTCCTGGGAACAAGGATGCATGGAAATGTGGTGACCAGCTAACTTGGAAATGATAAAAGTACTACCGAGTATCATCCTATTGTCAAGACGGTTGAAAACTGATTTTTCGTCCTACACCGACAGATATGGAACCCGGAGACATTTGAATTAAACCAACGTTTCTAGGGAGCACAATGAATCCCGAAATTCAAGTTTTAGGCGCCAGAGCAAATCATCAAACTCCTTTCCTATTCTACCCCTTGTTTTGCTACCATGTCCGAATGAATCTATGTTTATCTTTACTTTGCAGCAGTTATGTATCTCCAATCTAGCGTAAAGTATTCAGATTAATATGATGATTAAAAAACGAATAGGTATTCGAAGGATAAAATGAAATATTGTTAATACGATTTTTTTTACTAGTATTTGCTTTCATCTTGAATTTATTGTCATTGTTTATCGCAGCCTATTCAGACCATCAGTCTACGGCGTCAAGTAAACAACACCGATCAGTAATAAAGAATAGGCTCTCCAAATTTATATTTGGAAGGTCATTTCTGACCAGATGGACGCCGATGTGATATCCTTGCCATTGCTCTCTCTAGTCTGGGTCAGAGAGATAAAGGTTCGCCACGAGATCAAGTCAAGGGCTTTCATGTCCCCATGACAATAGTAGTGAGGAAGTTTATTTTTGAAAAGTTCCTGTCCCACACGTTCAAGTGTGAGGCTCCCCTTGTTAAACCGACTTTCCGTCCTATCCTCTTCCCGTGAGTGTCGGTTGGATGGGACCTCTGGACGGCACTTGAAGTCGCGTCTGTTTCGCCACTAGAAGCTGCTTAAATACGGTTTAACGACTAAAGCTTTTACAGCTGATAAAAGAGCAAATCTAGCCCTTAAATACTTATTTTATCCCTCACCGATCATTAGGCGTCATATTAGTTATTATTCTTATCTTATTTAGCAACCTTCATTAATTTATGTCGAGTGATTACTTTCATCCTGAATTTTTACTTGCTTTTTATCACTTATGATAATCGTCGACGATGCTTCATGTAATAAAGAATGAATCACGGTACAAATGCTCTCATTTTCATATTTCCGTTTACGTATATGTTGTTTATACATTCCTATTCGAACGCTGTTTCCAACGCATTTTTCTTTGAATTCTAAACAATGGCATATGACGGCAATAAACGTGAAATAGACAGACAAAGAAATCATGAATTGCCGCCGGAAGAATAAATGTCGGCTGCTGAGAGAAATTAATAGAATGTTGAATAGATAAATACAGCTGATGACAGGAGGTGGGGATAAAAAGGAAGACATGGAAAAAAAATTTAGCTCTAAGGAAAATATTTGAACGAATGAAAAAAAATAAAATAGAAACTTCAACTGACTAAATCATGTTTGATCATGCTGTTAGCAGTAGATTTTGATACGAGCGATTAAATGAATTGTAAATATTTATATGTAAAAAAAAATGTATATTGTTAGATGGAGTATTGTATATAATACAAATAGATAATAGTAATAATCATCATCTTTACTCCATAGAATTGAAAACTGGATCGAACTGGACAATCTCCTGATAACAAAACTGGCGCAGAATTGACCAGTATACAGATAGAGTTTTATTTAAACTGATACTTGCCATTCAGTGCCAGGAATTTTGTAGAACGGTCATGAGTTGAGCGAGTCACCATCTGGTATAAAGGGTCGTGAGTTTGATTCTTATTCATCATTCCAATCGGCACTTTTAATTCATTTACTCTCTGCTGAAGAGCAACTCATGCACCCCCACCAGAAAAAAAAAAAAAGAAAAAGAACGACAACGATTAAGGTAAAAGTAAATAGTTGCACAAATTGATAATTATGAATTGTTAATGACTGAGAAGGAAATTTTGCACGCTGAATTTCCAACAGGATGAAGTCAAAATTAAAAGTGTTAAACATCAGTATTGAAACAAGGAAAAGGATCTAAAAATACTAAGTATTGAGTACCTTATACTGTGGAGAAGGGACATAGACTGTAATAAGAACACTTGATTGACGTATTGAAGTATTTGAGATCTTGTCATACAGAAAGATGTTGAAACAGCTCAAGACCAAGAAAGCAACTTACGATTAAGTGCTTCAAAAACTGAATAGAAAAAGAAAACTGATCAGCATCTTGAAGTAAATAAAACCAAGATATTTTTGATATCTGATAAGACTAAATAATATATACAGAAACATTAGAGTTCATTCAAACTATTACTTGAAGAATGAATAACGGCCTAAATTGCAGCATGACTGTACAGTATGGTCAGCAATTGACTGGAAAAAGTTGAGGCTTATATGTCATCCAAATATATGGAACCCTACGAACGGGAAATAATTCATCTGGCCGAAAATGTACGAAATGCAAAAGACACTGCAAATATCTTGGCAACTATCTTTGATACATAAAACAGTTGCTTCAACAAACGGATATTCGGTAGCTATAACAAAGTATGACAGACGTTCATGAAAATAACAATAGAAATTCTACATCGGAATGAGGAGACGAAGCGCATCCGTCTTCTGGATGGAGGGACGGTGTGATAAGCGGGCTACAAGGCAAAAAGTAACCACCCTATTCTAAGGCCTGGCAAAACCTTCCATCTTGGAAATCTGAACGTTTGAACTCCACTGCACGAGAACCAAAAGGTGAGCCTGGTACGGTTGCTTTTGTGACATTAGATCGATATGTGTGTCCAAAAGAAAATAACCTATTCACTCGGCTGACAACTATGAAAGATCTGGCAGTTGACAAGGCCCAGTGGAAACAGTACATTAGGAATGAACATGCTGACAGTTGACAACAACGGCCAAGCATGGCCTAGCTTACGACGACGACGACGACGACGACGACGAGATTTTCAACAAAAGTTTTGGTAAAGAGTCAGGTTGGCTGTCAACAGCTTCAGCAACCAGCATTGTGTAGGCGTTTCGATAAGCGAATTCAAGTTGAGGCCGAAGTTAAATCGTTGTCTTGATTTATTGAATCAGGGCTGAGAAAAGGCAGAGAAAAATATCCAAAACAGGAAAAGGAACTTTGGATTGGTGCTCCTTCGGCTTCTAAGTTCATGTAATAGTATACGCACTTCGGCCCGTGGGTTCTAAGAGCCATAAGCAAGGATGACGGAATTTCATATGAATAATACATATTGTATTGCTTAGTGACAATATGTGATCTAGAACAGATCTGTCATTCAACAGCGCCCAGTAGAAAGAGTGCATTAGTAAAATGATGTCAGTTGACAATTGAACGACCAGAGACGGCCATGCCGATGACATGGTTTGCTAAGATGTCGTTCACCCAACTTCTGGAGAAATTTCAGTGTTGGCTGAAATCTAATCGCAGATGTTCGATAAAGTAAATTCGTTTTAATGACCAACAGCATTTGTCAGCCTGCAACGTTACACTATTATGTGCGTGTAACATTAATAGTTCAGTTCACCAGAGGTTTCCGTTTTGAGACTGTATGAGTGCAGATTTGTTATCTTAGCCACCCTATTGCTTAATGTACCTCATGTTATGTTAGTTGCCTGAATCACAAAGATGCATTTGTGACCAGATGTTTGTTAAAGAACAAAAATCATCGTTTTTCCAATGTGTGTGTATGTTTACGATTACACACACACACACACACACACACATATATATATATATATATATATATATATATATATATATATATATATATATATATATATATATATAACTGGCTATCTTGGAAAATCAGCCATCCCCGATTGAGCTAGAAATCCGAATTAGAAATACATTATCCCACATATATAGGTTTACAGTATATATATATATATATATATATATATATATATATATATATATATATATATATGTGTGTGTGTGTGTGTGTGTCTGTCTGTCTGTCTGTCTGTCTGTCTGTCAGTCTGTGTATACGGGTCCATGATATATATATATATATATATATATATATATATATATATATATATATATATATATATGAGAGAGAGAAAAGCAGAAAGAAAGACAACGAGGGAGTCATGGGGAGGCTATATTCCTTCTGCTACGGGTGAAATAGCGGGACAGACTACGTTCCCATACCTTGGGAAGGCAACCATGTGTTAAATCCACTGAGTGCCAATCATGACTTACTTCCAGCAGCTCCTGCAGCCAATCTGATGCCAAACGTATTGCGTTCTGTTTTTCCTCGGGACCAAAACCAGCAAGGCCGGGAAAGGGGGGAATCCGTCGACTGAACACACTAGGTCACTAGTGTTCTCTTCCTTTTGTCCCTCGAGACAGAAGGGAACTTTCCCTCTAAAGAGGAAATCGTCAATGGGGAGGGGGGAATCAATCTATCAAGTGGGGAAAATACATTTCACGTGATAATTCTCTTCATCGTGTATAACTCGCAACCATAGATAATGCGCGGGTTCCGTTTCAGTTTCAATTCTACATGAAAAATGCATCATCCAATGTATACAGGTCTGCATCCAAATATGTGTAACGAATGTCTCAATAGATAAAACGCATCCGTTTTAGCTCAAATTTCTCAGAAGGAAATGCTGATTATACGTCATGAAATGCAGTATCTGTACTTCTACATTGTTTATATGCAAGATAAATCTTTGAGATGTTTTCTGCACACAACTTCATTATCCTTTTTACTTCCTCATACAAATCAAATTCCTCTTAATAAAGAAGCAAATGGTTTGGTAAAACACGTGAATCGTTGTAGCTGCCCCCGACTTTCCTGCCAGCCAAACACAAAAGCTCTCATAAAATGCAACAAAGAGCAAATTACATTCGTAAGGCTTTCGTGTTTGCAAAATTCATTTGTAGTCTTTTTATTAATAATCGATTTTTCATTAACCAATTATGGGCTATTTGCAAATCTCACAAATGGAACAATAACTATGAAATCATTTTGGAATATTGAATTACAATGTAGAAATAATAATGCACATGTAAATAACCAGTAAGTTTTGCTTATTCTAATGTAGAGGCATAGTAATACAGAACCAGAGAGGATCGAACTCATTATTATATCAATGGACTGCAAGTTAGGTTTGCTAAACATTGCTATATATATATATATATATATATATATATGTATATATATATATATATATATATATATCATCATCATCATCATCATCAGTCTTTTAACGTCCGTCGTTGGACAACAGACCTTTCCCAGGATTCGCTACAATTCTCTCTCATGGGTGTCGCAGAGCCAGTATTTCCTAAATCTGTCTAGTTCATCTCTCTATGTGTGTGTGTGTGTATGTGTGCATGTGTGTGTGTGTGTGTGTGTGCTCGTGATAGGAAGTGTCTCTTCCTAATCGTTGACGTCACGGGAAATATGATCGGTGAACCGATTTCATATTCTGCCTGAGGCAGTTCGTGGTCAGTTTGCCGTAATGCTGTTGAGAAAGGCATGAAAACACCTCTTCTAATAAATGATGATTGGAGTTACTCCCTGCTGCTGTTATCATGTGATCTAGTTAAACCTGTCGAATGTTGCTTTCATTGGAAGGAGGCGCCAGGGGGGAACCCCTGTAGCTCCGATAAAAGATATGTGTAACCCAGCATGGCATTATAATCTACTAGGTCATGAGAAAATTCTGATTTTGATGAACACACGGAGACATGCGTGTATGCATCATGGCCGCATGTAAACCCTTTTTAAAAGGTGGGATAAGGGCGAAGGATTTGATTTGCCCAACTTCACACAATTTTGCCGATATCAAACTGATTTCCAATGCTTTGCCCCAATTCGGGGACGGGAAGATGTTTCCTTTTTTTCCTGGTTCGTATGCCAATCGTGTGTATGCTTGGATGTACTGTACAGTCATATTGGTCGTTGGAAGCATAGCAAAAAGAAACGATAACAGATGACGAGAAAGACAACAGCTTATTGCCCTAGAGATAGTAATCGCAGTAGGAGAAGACCCCACATTAGATGGACAAATGACAAAAGTTTGCCGCTCAGTCATGGCAAAGGTTAACAAAATCGACATCATCATCATCATCATCAGTCTTTTAACGTCCGTCGTTGGAAAGAGACCTCCCCCAGGGTCTGCCTCATTTCTCTATCATGGCCGTCGCAGAGCCAGTATTTTCTGAATTTTTCCAGTTCATCTCTCCATCTTGTATTTTGTCAGCCTAAGTTTCACATGTGATCTCTAGGGATCCATATTGTGATGTCCATTGGTTGTCTGTCATTCTTGCAACATGGCCTGTCCATTGCCATTTAATTTTCCTTTGTCCAGCAGTAGATTTCTGATGTCTGCTACTGCTGCTTATGATGTATGTACGTATGGATATATGTACGTTCAAAAAGAAAAGAGGAAACCTTTATTCCAGGCTGTCATCAATCTGATTACCGACCAAACTAGACGTTGCTTAAGTTTGGTTGCCGTGCAAGAACCAGTGAGTCCAAAGCGTTTCGGGCGTAACAGTGGAAACTTGCATAATCTTTATTTCATGAGGGCAATAAAGTGGCTTCAAACCTTTTGGTTTCGCCTGGGCTTACATGTGAATCTACAGATGCTTAAATCGAGTATTGGTACCTTATAAGCACCATGATCAGCTATGCAGAATAAAATTTCGCCAAGTATAGACAAAAGCGACCTCTAGTGTGCAAATGACGCAGAACTCACTGGTATTACCTTCCCTGGGAGCATTGTGGAAATATTCAAAGTACTTTACCCAAACCAAATAGTGGGAACCCTTTTATTTAAGCAGATGTATGAGACGAATGTATGAATACATGGAGCAGATGGGCACTTTCCAATGTTAATCAGATGTGCTCCAATGCGTACGTTCACAAAGAATAAAGGGGGCGCATAGAATGTTTGCCTTTAGCTGGGGGCATACATTTTTCTGTGTGAGTGGAAAATGTAGATTATATTATCTTTTGCATTTGGGGGTAACTAATGTGCTGATTTGATTTATTTCGGATGTTTTAACGATATTATTCATCGCATTGCTTCTCTGCAAGAATTGGAATATTTAAAGCAGCTATAACATACACACACACGCATATATATATATATATATATATATATATATATATATATAAGATTCTATCAAATGTGACCGCATCGGGATCAATAATTTGGGTTCAAATAACCGGCTGCCCCTTTTTTATGAACAAAATACCACAGTATTTCTTTCAGTTAAAAGAAGATAACTCGTATGAAAAAGATACATTTAACACCCCTTTTCTACCTCATTCAGGGGAAACATGATTCACAGACTCAAATATTTGGAAACTAAAACATATATATCAGTAAATTAAGTAAATCAGTGATGAATACATACTTTTAAATCGATTATTTCAAGATAGTTCTCATCGTGCAACTTGTCCTGAAAACTGTTGATCGTATGAAGCGGAATCCATTGAATAATGGCCTGCAGTTAGGCACAGTAATCAACAATTCATGAATTCCACGTAATAGTGGCTCCAAAGCGAGAGAGTGGTGATGATGACAATTTGGCTATGCCAAAGAGAAGCCGTAATGGTAGACGTTAAATCAATGGAAAAAAAAATCGGTATCTTGGAGTTGTTAAGATTTTATGCAGGAACAAATCTTGTAACTGTCAAAGTTCAATTACGGTATATATATCTATATATATCTATATATCTATCTATCTATATATATATATATATATATATATATATATATATATATATATATATCCTTGTCCCAGCCTCATTTTCATTAACTGTTTTTTTCTCTATTTACGTTGTTACTGATACATTAGCCATGTAACGACCTGTAACGAAATAATCCCAGATAAGAGTTCCTATACAATATAACAAAATTTATAACAATGTATAAATCAGCGTGTATGTATATGTAAGTGTATGTATTCATATTCGAATGAAATGACGATTCAGAAATCTCATTTTGCATATATATATATATGTGAGTGTGTGTGTATGAATAGATATATTTATATATATATTTCTCCATCAATGTATACGTATGTAAATATATTTGTATATGTGCGCATTTATGTATGTATGTGCACGTTTGTGTGAATGTGCATACGTGCACTTGGCAATGGATGTGCATAGATGTATGACTGTGCTGTCATGAGATAATCTTTTTTTCAAGCAAGTGGATACTGGATGCTGAAAATTCCTGATTCAGATTGCGTAAAGGCAAAATAATTCATTGCCTTTCTCTAAAACCATACTGCATGTTATGCTACCATCAGTATCCTACTGCGTTATCACATTAGCCTAAACAACTAAAAAGGCAACTCCAAAGGGCACATTCATACGACCAACAAAAAGGTCCTAGAAGTAGAGGGAAAAGAAAAACGTCTTTGCCCATGGATATAATTTTGTCTTATATCCCTGGGGGAACAGAGATACAAATACGGTGTACTGGGCATTTAAAAAAAAAAACAATGCAACAATTTGACGAATTGTATCTGAGCAATTTAAATATCTGAATCTAAGAACTATTTTTTCAAGGACGCAAATTACAAAATGATTACAAAAATATTGCTAATTACACAAACATTTCAATTTCATATGATACATTGAGAATGATTCGCTTCAACCAGGATTCAGGTTTGTGCCCATTTCAATGTATTGAAATTTGACGTAGTCGACAAGACACGAATGAACAGATGCCTGAATGAGATTAATTTTAGATGCCATCCTGTCAACTGCTAGATGTTGTTGTCTCTGAGAGCCGTGTTAACACATGCCTGATATCGTACCATGAATATTTCGTGTACGTAAATTGTACCCTTTTATTCTTAGGGTGGTGTCTATCACAAAATTTGTTTATGCTCTGTATCAGCCGAGAGACCCTCCCTTTGAAATAATACAAACAATACTGATACAAAAAAGCGTTGTATGTAGGGATTGGAAAATCTACCAGTGTATCTTTCCGTTTTTGTTTTGTTTTGTTTCTATCATTTCTTTTTTTTTTTTTTTTTTTTTTACCAATACAACATCGCTTACCGAATGCGTAGATTTCAAATATATCCTTGATGTACCTTCTCTCTCTCTCCCTCTTTCGCTCTGATAGGGCACACAAATAAATAGAATTGTCTTATTTCTCTCCTGTCTGTATTAATTAAAACCACGATGGCCAAAACGAGCAACTCGTAGCTTTTCAACCACTCACTCTTTGCTTCGTAACATACATGGAATGCTCCGATATACTGACATTATGACAGGCGGGGGATGTGTAACATGGAAAACGACGTTTCTCGTTGCAACTCAGAACAAACGCATCGGAACTATTTATGTCAAGGCAGGAAAAGACGGAATAATACAATGTCAATATCAGCAGCAGCAGGAGGATAGCCTCTTACCATCTGTCATAGGTTACGGACCCTCTTCCAGATTTGCCAGACCTCTCTATCATGGCCGTAGCAGAGCCAATACACCCTGAACTTGACTAATTCGTCACACCATCTGTTTATGCCGGTTACAGTTTTGCATATGATCATTGTGAGAGGCAGTTGTCCGACATTATTGCAATATGACCACTCCTTTGCCATTTGAGCTTTCTATGATATTTCTGACCTTTGTTTGTTTTCTATTATACTGTGTCATCTCGTGCTTTCTCCATGTCATGTTAAGCACGTTCGTCTCTTGTGTATGTTGCAGAGTTATCAGTTGGAAGCTCAATATAATCGGGAGGTTGCATTGCTTGTATACCCTTCTTTTTAGAGCTAATGAGATTATCTTGTTTGTGACGATTGGACTTGCTCTACCGGAAACTTGCCAACAAATGTTATTTTCAACTCTGTGATCCTTTTTTGTCTAACAAATCATAAGTTTATTTGATTAGAATTCGTCAACCAGAGAAAACGTCAACCAAACATGTCAACATAGCTCGTTCAGTTTTGGAATGATTCTTGCTGGCTGGCAGGCTGAATATATATATATATATATATATATATATATATATATATATATATATATATATATATATATATATATATATATATATAAATGAGGTATACAGACCAATCTAAAATCACCCCAAAATAGGTTTTTAGAGGTACGTTATTAACAATGTAAGTATGAGCTGAATCGATCCCTTACTTTGTGTCAAGCAGCTTTGGTTTTTATGGATATCACTGCCCAACAAAAGGCGGGATAATATCGAAAGAAGCCTGCTTCTTTTCGGTTGAGACTGACCATATCATCTTCGCGAAAACAGTCATGGATTTTGCGAAGAACAAACATTGTAAAAAGGAAATGTATTGGAAGAGCGCATAGTGAAAAGAAAGAAAAGAATTTTAAAAAGATCATCATATACAAATAATGATACTGCGGCAAATACTGCAAATGGAGCTTCCTTTGTTGTTATCTTAGAAACAATGAAGTAAATTAATGCGAAGCCGAAGATCATTCTCTCTGATATAAAGAGCCAAAGCTTAGATTATATCCTTCTTTGCATGAATTCTCAATGGAAAACACACGCATACGCATACACACACACACACATATATATATGAATTCTCAATGCATCATTTACACACACACATATATATATATATATATATATATATATATATATATATATATATGTGTGTGTGTGTGTGTGTGTCCGTATTCGAGCATGTATACACACAGATATATAATGGAAAACTTATATATGCGTTAATGCATACTATATACACACATATACATTTGCATATACATGATTATTGACCTTTTATTCAAAACTCAATATATATATATATATATATATATATATATATATATATATATATACGTATATGTATATTCCGTTGTATAAATGCATGTATTCATAGTTATATATGAATTCAAGCAAAGAAGTATATAGATATATACAAATATGCACACATATATAGATACATATATACACATAAATACATGATTATATACACATATGTATATAAACATATATGTATACAATATATATACATTTCTTGCCAGAATTCATGATAAATTATTGATGCATATCTCAATACAATATCATTCTATGTCTATAAAAATTTTGATATATACATGCAAACATGCCTGTTCATTGATAGAGCGGGGGAAGAGAGAGGGAGTGGAGGGGTGTAGATATAATAAGTTTCATATAAGTAAAGCCGCTCCTATTTAAAACTGCCAATGCCTCTCATCTTTTCGTTGGCTCATTAGGAAACCCTGGGAGAAAAGTGAATGTCGTTCCAATATGGATGCCAGTAAGTGCAATGCATTATTTATTCAAACATTCCTAGGTTATTATGGCTTAATTCGCCTTCCATAACTGACAATGAGCTGAACTTTGTGCAGTCGACCATGTTGACTAACGGCAGAGCTTAAGCATATTTCTGCTGAGTTTCCCTTGTCCCCACACCCGGTTTACTGCAAACTAGATGATTCGCTTGGGGAAATATGGGAGGTTGCTTGTGGAATAAAGTATGAAGCTTCAATTGGGACGAATTGCACTAATGGTTGGAGAAGACGGAGAGGAAGAGGAAAGAATAGATGAAATGATAAGTAGAAGAATAAAAGACTGATGAGGAAAAAAGTGGAGAAAGAAAAGGAGAGAAAAAAAAAAGAAAGGGTGGAAAAATGTAGAAAGAGAGTGACAAAACCCAATTATTGACGGGAGAGAGAGAGTCCAAAAGTGAAAACATGATTACGAAGGGAGGGGAAGAAAGAAGTTTATAAAAGATAAATGAGAATCTAAAGAAGGGAATGAAGTCGAAAAAAAAAAAAAATATATATATATATATATATATATATATATATATATATATATATATATATATCTTGCAATTAATAAAAGAAAGAGCGAAAGAAATACTTAAACTTGGGAAATAAAAAGGTGGCAAAGAAAGAAGAAAAAACCATGGAAGAAAGAAAGAGTGTAGGTGGAATACAACACAATAGAATACAGACCTGACAATTGAAAAAAGGAAATAATGAAAAGATTTACTATTTGATATCAATGGGGATAAAATAAACATCTATCAAACCGAAAAAAAGAAAAAAACAATCGAAGGAAGGAAAGCAAGTATGCAGAGGCTGAGGAAATAAAAGAAAGGCATCAATAAAAAAAATAATAAATAAATAGATAAAAAGAAGAAGAAAAAATGAAAGAGAATGAATAGAGCGAAAACAATAATACAAAGATGTCTGAAGGAAGAAAAAAGTAAGAGAAGGAACCTTTGAAAAATGAAAGAAAAAGAAATATCCGAAGACAAATAAAAGTGTGGCCAGTAAATTCATAAGGATCAATGAATGTATATGAATAATGATGAATTCTAATACATCGTGTGTAAAACTTCAGATAAGGAAATGTAGGGCGGGAATAATGAAAAGATCCGGTTAAGTCGAGGGGAAATGATGTAGAGGGAAATAAGTGAATGCAATCCTATCAAATGATATACGTGTGCTT
>OY735220.1:51799535-51824535 GCA_963457665.1 Thysanoteuthis rhombus
ATATGAAATGAAGAAAAAATGAGATAGAAATAAACTAATACATGAATTCAGATGATGATGATGAACAAATGTGAATAGATTTAGTCAGACGGACATATGTACGGATCGGCATTGAGAATGGAGACTGAGAGGAGAGTATGAACAAAATAGGCTGGCAGGAAATATTGAATAAACACTACAGATTTTATAAGCAAACAAGTGTACAAGTTTTGACTGGGTTCTATCATCCATACCAGATACAACAAATAAAGAATTTCATTTAAGCTCTGTCTCTCTATCTCTCTCCCTCTATATATATATATTGATAGATAGATAGATATAAATAAATGCATGTATAAATAAGAAACACATCTATCTGTATATTTGTGCATGTGTTTATGTATATAAGTATCTATCTATATCAAATATGATCTCATACTCGACGCCTTTCCAAAAGTCTATTCTGAAAACTCTACATTGCCCCAATGAAAATTGTTCAGCAAAATGCATATCCAAATAAATGAGAACTTACATTCACATACACATAACATAAACAAAAACACACATATACATACACACTCCCATGTCAACTTGTCTCTTAATCACAAACTTAGTGGAGTTTTCATCTTTAGAGTTGAAAAAAAAAACTCTGGCAGTTAATCATTCCATACTGAATAATTTGGTTATCCGAATTTCTTTATTACACTTCATATCTGCCCTAAAGTCAAATAAAGTCAACAATTATGTTTTTCTTTGGAAAATCCCGATAATAACAAACTTTAGCCAAGACTTAATCATTCCCAAATGTTCCTGAATTCAGATAAATTATTTCAATATGGTTCTTATTTGATACCCGAAGGGTGTTTTAGCTCGTTTTTTCTTGTATGATAAGAAAGCGAAATTATATATGTATATATATACATATATATATATATATATATATATATATATATATATATATATACCCGTTTTCAAACACATATGTACGGTGCGTGTACGCTTGTCTCATTAAATTTTTATGGATAAAAACTGTGAAAAAAACATTGGCTTACTTACATTATGCCTGTTTACATAGGAAGCTAATTGGATGCAGTAAAACTTGAAATTTGTGCCAAATAGGAAAACGAAACTTACCTAAAAAAGAGAAAAAAAGAAAGAAAATATATTATAAATAAAGCAGTCCTGCAAACATTGAAGATTAAATAATAAATCATTTTGCTGAATCGAAATAATTGACATGAATCATAAAAAAATGTTTAAAGAGGCAAAACACACACATATATATATATATAATTGAGTGCTTCTTGTGTTAATATGTGGGTGCAGCCAGAATATATATCACTTATCATGCATGAATGCTGTATAGTCTTGTATATCTATAATTTGATGAATATGTTTTTACTTTACTTACAGTCAAAACATAAGCCAATTCTAAATATAATGTTCGTGCAAATAAATCTAGTTAAGTAAGAAGATGTAATTGTATTCTCCCTCACGTCTGCGCATTTTTTAAATACACTTTCCCAAAATGAAATGTATTTGTTTGTTTACCAGGACTGATGCGTTTATATTCATGGATTGTTAAAATGGAGACAAAAACGATTGCCATATGGATGGTTGGGGTTGTGGGATCAGGGGCATCTCATTACATTATCAAATATGGAACTAAAACATGGAACCAGACCTGCAAACTGAGAACCATCCATCGTAGTTACGCAACGTCCATGATAGAGGGGTTTGCTGAATCCTGAAAGGAGTCTATGTCAAACAACGGACGATAAAACGATGATGATTCAAGTTCAATTACAACATCCCCAGAAATTGAATCTCGTGAAACAATCAATATAGCAATTAAAAAAATATATATATACATACATACATATGTGTGTGTGTGTGTGTGTGTGTGTGTGTGTGTGTGTGTGTGTGTGTAACCTCCCAAGCAACATGGCTCATAGGGAAATAGTTTCGGTCAATTATTTAACGATCTATTTTAATGGCATCTAAAATGAAGATTCTTATCCATATTTTCAGTCACAATCGAATTGTTTGAGATGTTGGCGAACACCCAACAAATGGTCACTAACATCATTGCTATTCAATTATGATGCAGGCCATTCTCAAGTGCCTCAGAACAAAATGGACGCAGGCTGAATCGGCTTTTACTGAATCTAAGTTTGCCAATCCATTCTCCGGTGTCGGTAACCGATTTCTGTAAGTGTTGTTATTTATCAATTTATTCAACTATTGTTGGATTTAAACTTGGAAATAGAGTTGGAAACACTGTTAAATTTTCTCACAAGAAAGAAATAGCTAATGTTTGGTCCAACTTTCAATTTCGGTTCAGACATTTCTATTGCAAAATCTTCACACAACAAAAAGACAAGTGCATCAAAGATTTGACTTCCAGTATTATTTAAAAACATTCTATAGCTATATCCGACGACGAATCATTTGATAACACGGATATTAGTCACTAATTATCGTAAGGGCACTCGCCAGACATCAGTCTACATTGTTATTGGCATTGACTTGAAGATGATCCGAATCGTCTCTTCTTACGTTCTTGTGAAAGAAGGTGGGAGATGCAAAGGTTGTACGAATGCCTTGGTGAGTGCAACAATTAAATATTGAGACAATAGAATAATAGTTGGGCAATAAATGAAATGTATTCATTTAGCTGATGTGAAGTTTTGCAAAAATAAATCGACAGAACAGGAAGAATCATTTGCTCGGTCATTGTGAATGCAATGGTCACAGTGTACTCGAACATATTAAGTTGCATTCGATTGCCGACTGAGAAACTCCAGTGTCTGTTCACGCATGTGCAGTAAGTTTACTCTGGCTGTTTGACAATCTACATGCAGACCTGATCACCTGTTGTCGAGATACTCAAAATGTCTCTCTGGGCAGACCTGGAATATAATTCTTGGACAGTGTGTGTGTGTGTGTGTGTGTGTGTGTGTGTGTGTGTGTTTGAGAGAGAGAGAGGCAGTGTGTGCGTGTGTTTGAGTGTGCAATGATGTGTGTGAATGTGTATGCAATGGTATGTGTGAATGTGTGTGTGCATGTATGTTTCTGCACGTGTGTAAGTGATATCCAGCCTAGGGAATGGACACTTCAAATTAAGGGATAAAGCCTCACTCTCCTTAGCTGTACATCTGTTTGGTGAGCATTGTATATGACCAATATACAGAACCAATATATATATATATATATATATATATATATATATATATATCAATAAAAGAGAATTAGTAAAAGCCGAGATTGTTGAGCAGCAGACTGCTCAGGGAAATGTTATTGTAGGAATCTAGACAGTGAAAAATGCTCGGATTATTGTCGTTAATGTAGCAAGACATCTAAGTTTATTGAGTTATACCTTGCAATTACTGAATGAAAATCAGTCTGATGCAAGCATTAATATACACTGGTGCACATGCTCACACATACACATTTATACATCAACACATTGTCACGTACATAAATATATGTATAATTTTTATTTTGTGGGTCTCTATATCTGTAAGTTTAGGGAATTTTTTCTTCATTATTTCTGCTTCATACACCGAGGAGAAGACAGCAGTCAGGGACAACATAGAATCCATTAAAAAACCTCAAATGACAATTGGCTGGCCATGATGCATGAATGGCAGACAACCGATGGACATCGCAACTCACGACATGGGTCCCCAGAGATCACAAGCGCAACCAAAGCTGGCAGAGCACTAGATGGAGAGATGAGCTAGACAAATTCAGAAAGTATTGGCTCCGCGATGCCCACGATAGAGGAGAGTGGCGAATCCTGGGGAAGGTCTATGTTCAACGACGGACGTTAAGAGACAGATGATCATGATTTCTGTTGTATTTGTTTATTAATTCTTAATTTGTTTGTTCTTGGTTTTAATTTTTAGCACCATGTTTTCTCAACACTTATGCGAAACTACCCGAAACATATTGCTAGTTATCCAAAACCAATGCTTAGTTGACCTTGTGCCACACTAAGCTAAAATTAGAAAATATGTGAAGACCGTTGTTGTTGTTGTTTTAACCTCTATTATGCTGAATGACGCAATGACTAGGCGAACTGACTTCAAACTCCGTTTAGGATAGTTCTCTTCGCACTGACTATTTTGGAAAAGGCATGAATCCATCTCTCCTTTAATCGTGGATAAAACGGAGCAAGGTTAGGTGAGTAATGTAACTGTTGGTTCTTATCGCCTTCAAATCTAATTAACATGTATCGAATGAACCAAATAAGTAGTAACGTAAGTCTATAGCAAGCGTAAGAGCATTATATCTACCTTATCCACCAGAGAGAGATATCTCTGATGTCATTTCGCTAACTGATTCCATTGAATATATTCATCTGCTATTATTACCCGTACTATCAAAAATGACGATATATTTGAAATATATGGATATACGCGTAGCGTTTTATATACATGAATAAGAGATTCGAATCGCAGTGAGCTTGGAGAATAGCATTATATACACGTTGCAGTTTTTAGACGTGAATAACAGAGATTTGAATTGCAGTGAGCTTGGAGAATAGCTTTCTATACACAATGCATTTTGTAGATGTGGATTATAGAAATTTCAATTGCTGTAGGTTTCGAAAGGTTCTGTTGACCCCAAACAATTATCGACACAAATTATTGTCATTATTATTATCATTATCATTATCATTATTATTTTTATTATTGTTGTTTTTTATCGCTTTTTTTATTTCTCATATTTTCAAAATGCAGCATTTTTATTACCTCATTAGAACACGAATAAAGTTCTATTTCATCACGTCAGTTGCATAAAATTGAATTCTGTTTCGCAACGTCGGTTACTGAGTGTCACAGAAAACAACTGCGCATTGCTAATTATCGTATCTGAAGATTATGAAACTATTACAAAAAAATGGTCTGAATGTTCTGAACTCCAGAAAGGTTAGCTGCACTTGCTACCCAGCCTTTTCTTCTTCTTTCTCTCCCCCCCCCAACCACATCTCGATGGCACATGTTAAACGTTTTAGGAAAAAAACAAAAAAACACTATTTCAGTTATGTCTAAGCCAGATATAGCCTACAATAGAGTCTCGATTGGCTGGTTATGTCTGGTCCCGATGCTTACATAGAAGCAAATCTCTTTCTGGAAAGAACTCAACTCTTCAATAGTCTCAAGTGGACGATCCAGTTAATGATATATCTCCGACAAGACAAGGAAACCTCTCTTTGTCTTATAACAACTAGTTGGACCTGAGGAAATTCCACGGGTATTGACAACTAAAATCATCCATTATCTCAGACCACCGCTATTCTCTCACCCTAGGCCTGCCTCACCTTCTCATCTCCCCTATCCTTCCCAATCTTGTTTTTATGTTTGTTTTTTTTTCATGTTTTTCATTTAAATGTTAAAGGAACATGGATTAGTTAGACACGCATAAATCTTCCTTGGTAAACTGAATGAGTTCCTTTGCTCCTGTCTCCTTCCTATTGTCGTCTCTGAAAGCCAAACGTGTTTTTTTGTCTTAACTACATAAATTTTCCATATTGTTCTTACTGGAAAAAATTCGAACAAAGATGCAAACTAGCAGCATATCATTACTTCTTCTATATCTTCCTGCCGCTTTGATCATTGTTCGTCGCGTAGATATTTCAAGATTCCCATTATTAACATATATATATATATATATATATATATATATATATATATATATATATATATATATATATATATATATATATATATTAGTCACAGTCACCCATGAAATATAATATACTGAACTCCAAATTATGTCCAGAAGTCATACTGTATTGTAAATTTATATGAATATATCTAATTGTTTCCGTTTAATCTGCACTGGCTAATCATGGGAATTCTAAAATGCTGTACCAATAGAGGATTTGTCAAGATATTTACTGAATCTAGCACGAAACAAGAAGAATTTGTGGTTTTGAAGATCGAGTTGCTCCAACGTTAGAAATCGGGCTGGCACACCAGCCTTGAAAATCAGTATTTGATACCCTGCAATGAACCCCAATAGCGACAAAATAAGCAACTGTTCAATCATCGTATTGGCAACTTTTGTAAGTCTGGAACGACAAACGTCTTCGAGTATGGAGCACCTAGTGAAGGTCGGAAGATTCTTAAGGACTATCTCCCTAACCATTGCTCCACGTCGAAGTAGTTGTATCTTTTTAAAATTATTTCTCTTATAAGGGGAATCTTCTGGCTTGTCGTATAATTAGTATGGATAGCAGGTTTCAGTAATTCCAATCTCATTTTTTCAGAATATGATAGTTTTCCTCACATGCAAATGACCACGCCCAAGAGTGCTGCACATGTCCATCGATGTTCCTTTGTTTCTTGCTAATCAATTCGTCTCTGTTTCAATATTTCACAAGATAATATCCATGAAAAATCTATGATATATTTGAATTTCTATGAGATGATCATTTAAAAACTTCTTTTTAATATTTAATCGGATACTTAGCCTAAGTTGGTCCATCAGACCATCAATAGCAGGCGATTCAATGAGGATCGAACCCGCTAAGAATGACTAGCAAGATTATCTTACTGGTCATTTCTATACGACATGCGTCTTGATAAATTACTTTTTGAATGATCATCTCGTTGGTCCCCCAGAAAACAAATTCGCAGATATACTATAATTGATTTTATTTTTTTTTTTGCATTTCCTTTTAGAAAAAAAAAATAGCAAATTCGTTCGCCGTTAAGAGTCAATAACTTGAAATAGGTTATTGGATGTATTTTTGTAAAAATGTTAGCTTAAAGTGGAAGAGTAAATGGTTACGGACAGAAAACCAAGAAAATCCCATTGGTCATTTCATAAGTAGATGCAATATCATTCTAAAAGCGTAGTACTTTACTATATCAATCGAACCGGGTCAGCTGTGATGGCGTCACATTCCGTCTGGGAAAACACTTATCCTCCTCGTGTCCGTCCACTACATATTCACAGACAAAACCTGATCTCTTCAATCTTACTACCTTTCAATCTACTGTTGCTTGTCAAAGATCATCTGCCTGCAATTGATAACTAATTTTGTGCAATCGGTACGGCTGTGCCAGCGGCCAGAATCAGCAGGGCGTCATGACTTTAGATTTTCGAGGAAAGCTAACAATTTAATTTATAATTTGATCAGGCGGTCGAAAACAGGATTATTTTGGTACTGAAGCTAGTTAATTTGGTCCCTAGATCATAGTAATTTGGCCTTGTGTGGTAAACGGCATGTGACAGCCCTGTACTGCGCGCAATTGTTAGCTAAATTTGTTCGATCGGTTCGTCTGTTTTCTGAACGAATAACCGAACTCAACGCGGCATCACGACTTTAAATTTTCGAGAAAATTCTGCAATATGATTTATAATTCAAGCGAAGTGGCGCGAATAGGGTTGCCATATTTGGTATTTTTCATGACAAATTCGGTATTGAACAAAGTTATTTGGCTCCGAAAATAAAGATATGGTACTGAGGGAAAATTCACCAAAGATAACAATTCCTTGCACAGAAATGATATGACGTGACAAAAATATTCATGAACAACAGAGAGAAACCATGTATTTTAATCCATTTTCCTGTAAGCTAATCCGATGATATATTTTGAGCTATTTGATTATTTTTGGTACTGCAACTACTTGATCTGGTCACAAGACCATGCAAATTTGGTCTTATGCAGCAAAAGACATCGGACAGTCCTTCTTTACATGCGATTGATAGCTAATTTTATTCAATCTATTCGTCTGTGTACAGACCAAGTAGCCATAATCAAGACGGCCCAGCGACTTTAGATTGTTGCAAAAATGTTACATTATGACTTATAATTTAGCGTAGGGGGTTTCGGAGGAAGTGAGATAGCGATGAAGACACTGGTTCCTGTACGAACACCGAAGTTAAGCGACGTCGAGCCACATGAATATATAGAGGGATGACGGTCTGGGAATTCTAACTGCTGTGAGCAGTAAGGTAGTGAACCCTGTTAGAAATATGTAGGAAAGGGCCCATAGTTGATTGATGATGAGATGTTGCATTGTATCGCCATCTGCCCCCAGCCACCAAAAAACAAAACAAAAAAAAACCAGAAAAACAACAAACTGCAGACATGCCTATCTCTAAACGTGTTGAGAGCTTATTTACTTTGGAGGACTTCAGCGCGGTCAAGTGGTGTGAGTGGGGAGTTGGGGGTTCCAACATTTAGTGAGAACTATCAGTAGAAATGGTGTTGATGAACTACAATCTATAAAGTATTTGGGGGCCCTCCATGGGAGGATCAGGTGGTGTTTTCAAATGGATCTCTTGTGCCTCTGGTAGTCTTCGAATAAGGTCCCTATCAAAAAAATACGGGATGTAATGTTTGCGGTTGAATTTCGACTGTGTTATCCGTTTCTCAAGGACAGAAAGATTGTTTAGCCTTGAATTTTCCAAAATGTTCTTAAGTTGTACATCCTCGGAAAATTCATTAATCAAAACTTTATTTTCTACGAGATATTCCTGCAAGGAAGTATGATGCGAACGGGTGGGGAAAAGCGGGAAAAGAAGGCAGGGGAAGAGAAACAGAAAAGGAGGGCGGGAAAAAGAATCAGATTGAGTGAGAATGAGAGTGAGAAAGAGGGGGGAAGAAAGAGAAAAGAAGAAACAATGAGAGAAGAGGGGAATGATGCAGAAAGAAGTTATAGAGCGGAAAACAAAGGAGAAAGAAAAAAACAATGACGGAGAAAGGAACTAATAGCGAAAGAGATACCGAGATAGGGGTAGAAAACGACGGATAGATACGGGCAAACCGTAGAGAGAGAGACAGAGAGATAGGGGTGAATGATAGAGAAAGAAAGGGATAATGAGGGAGGAGTGAATATACCATGACTTCACGCAACAGAAACGTAAACACACACACACACACACACACTCACACATATACATACACATACATACACACTCACAAACACGCATAAAACTATTCTGAAATCAAAGTATTATGTTTTGCGGCTTTAGAAATCTTTAACTTAAAAGAACGTTAACTCAATAAGTTGGTTAGTGCTTCGAAGACATGTTTTTTTTTTCTTTGTAAAAATGTTCAGAATAACGTTGAATGTGAAGAAACGAAGAACAAAAGGCAAAGAAATTAAAGATTAGGAAAAAAAGAAAAGGATTTTTTTCCTGTTAAGGTTTGAATCCGATTATGCATCTGATGCAAATTAGTTTATGGAAGCTTTTAGGTTTTTGAAATACAAGCCTAGTGGCCGCCATCGGGTATGACGTAAATGAAAATGGAAGGATACAGACGACAATGAAATGACATGAGTGAAAATGTTGGAAAGGATGATAGAAGGATTTCAATGTGGTCCCCGAATAAAATGTGAAAAAGAGACGAGGATACAGAAATTTGAATTCAAAGATAATCAGGGAATAGAAAGGGTGAAATGAGATGTAAGATTTGTAAAGAAAGAAAGAAATGGAGTTGAGGAAAAAAATGAAAAATGAAAGGAAAGAAGGGAGAAAAAAGAGTAAACAAGATCGGGAACAAAAAAATGAAGGAAAGAAGAAAAGAAAGAAATTAAAAAAAAAAACGGGTGGAAGAAAGACAGACGGGAAGAAAGACAGACCTGAAATAAAGGGAAGAAAAAGAAAGAAAAGCGGAAGAGATGTACGGAAAGAACACTGGAGAAAATATAACGAAAGAAAAAAAAACGGTATAGAAAAATAGATATTGACAGAATACATATATATATATATATATATATATATATATATATATATATATATATATCAAACGACATCGGCACATTTCGAGACTAAAAGTGTAGAGCACCCGGGGAGAGTTGGAAACATTGTAAAAATGACGATCTGCCACAATACCACATCACATCGGATTCCTTCGTGCGTCGGCATGTGGTATTTCTTCAAGAAGTGATAAATACCAGACGTTTCAGATCGGATAATGTAGAACGTCGTCTCAATCGACTTTCAAGCCGAAATTCATGTTCACCGCTCAGCGTCTTCACATTGTTATCTGGTCAGTTAATTCAAATTGATGATTGAGAAAGTATGTGAGTGATAGGTAATTTCCTCTTGGTGTAAGGAATAATGTACGCCTGTGTCATGAAAGGATCGAACCGAGGGTAAGAGAGTCTGCGCGTGAGTGGCCTCTTTCCCATACTCATTGTCAGCCATTATGCCACATTTTATAATTACGAAATAGATAAAATTCAAGTCTTACATCTTTGAGTTACCGTTTCGTTCCTGAACTCATGATCATTGACAAGAAAGTTGTGAATACAAAATGAAATATTTGATGAGGCTGAATTTCTATCTCGTATTCCCAAACTGTGAAAAAAAACCAACAAAACGTTGTTGGTATCGTTAGATACTGCTGGGGTACTGTAGGTTAGTGGTAAGATGCTTCAGGTATCAAGTCACGTCTGGTCATCGGGGTTATCAACGAATGAAGGCTTTGGTAGCAGAAAAGCTGTTGTTTCCTTAGCAAATTAATATGAACTCCCTACTGTAAGAGGATGGGATTGATTGAACATCGTGAAGTCTGCTTCTAATGTCAAAAAGTAAAATTTGTGCCAAGTAGTCGAACGTATACCCTGAAACTTGCAGCAAATACCTTAGAAATTATATAAGTTGGCCCTGGCAGCGAAAGGGACAGCTACTCTTATGAAGAAATCTGTTTCTATGCAAAATAAATAAACGGTTATATTTCCCACGGGTTAATTTCAACGAGAATCCATTTAACACAGTTGTCCCCCTTAGGTTGCAGAAAGGTTCAAGCAGGGTGTTGAAAGACGCTGGTGTGCACTTGGAGGCTAGCTTCTTAGTGAGCGTTGAAAGATGAAGACTGAAGAGTGGAACAAGAGACAATGCATAAATACCGGTACCTCACATAAGGTCATATGAAATGCTGATTTTACAAAAGCTGTTTCAACTTGAAATGTTTTCTATTTTTTTTTCTTTTTCTGATTGCAAGAATTAAGTTATTTGAATAATTGAATCAAAACTGAATCAATGCAAAGTCATGGTGAAACAAGAGACTCAACATTGGACTTTGAATAACTCAACAATAAAACTAACTTTTATGCGTATAATGTATCAAAATAGTGTTTCTCACATTCGATAAAACATACTATGATTTAAAAAAAAAATTCATACGCTGATGAAATATCTTCACTTAAAGGGGACAGTAGTCCCAAGAATTCTAGAAAACTAATTTTAACATATCATATACGACGAATCATTCTTTCTCTCTCTCTCTCTCTCTTTCTCTCTCTCTCTCTCTCTCTCTCTCTCTCTCTCTCTCTCTTTCTCTCTCTCTCTCTCTTCCTTTTTTCCACCTATGAAGAGTTAAAAGTTTCGTTACATTAGAAGACACGTTGAATTAAATTAAAGTTTTCAAAGAATTTTGTAGAGTTTTTTTCTCCCCCATTCACTTAAAAGCCACGAATCTTCCTCGAATCTGTTTTTGTACGCGAGAAACTAACAATGTTCTTCGTTTATACTTTTACTTTGTTCGTATATAGTCATTGTTTCACATATATTTATCTATTTATCTAGATTTAAGCGGATCGGGGAATAGAGACCTGGTGTTATAAAGAAAAAGAAAGACCTAAAACAAAAGATTCAGTATCTCATTAGATTCGTTCATGCCATCTAAAGTGATTACCTCAAAGATTTGATATAGACATGAGAAAATTCGGAACATATATTAAAAGAACCTTCACGTAACAATAGCGATTAAAATGTATGTGTGTGTGTGTCTGTGGGAGAGGGAGGATTAATTAGGAATTTGAAAGAAAAAGTAAGTACAGTTTTTGAAATAGTATGCAGTAGAAACGTAAGATGGTAAATATAAAAGAGAATGTGCATTCAAACAAGAATGATATAAAACAGACCGATAGATAATGCAAAATGACTAATTTGAAAAACAAGTCTGCTTAGTCATTCAATGGAAACAGGCACGTCTTTTGTGAGCATGAGGTGTTTGGAGTGATCAACAAAAAAAAAATAAAGATTGAAAAGGAGATGATGGATGAATGAAGATATTTCTCCTGACATTTGTTGGGTACTTATTATTATCAGTGTATTTGATGATCAGAGGGTACCACATTCATGTTCGATTAAGTTGAGTTTCGTCAATTCCTTTTGATTTCCGGTGAAAGCTAACCTAATCATAAATTCTCCACAAGTGCAAGAGGCAGGGTTTCGAGCCAAGGTAAAGGCTAAGATAGTGAATGCTGAATTTCAAGCTTGGAAGACGTGATTCACTTCGACGATTGGCAGCATAGAGCGCTCGTCAAATTATCATGCAAATGCGTTATATGAATGTAAATTTATTTTCACGAAAGACAGAAAAAGATGATGTAGTTTCACCGATCTGTGTGTGAACATAAGAAAAATGAAGATAGTATGTACTCTATACAAACTCAAACCTTTTTTGTTATAGTGCTGCATTTTAAGAGAGCCAAATTATTAATTTATGCGTTTTAAAAGGGGTTTATCGTATGTTAAGAAGGAATTTATCGATACACAGCTTGGGAAAGCCAGTGCAACTCTCAGAGATGCTTCAAAGGGAAATACAAACGGAATTATTACGTTGAAAACCCTGTTGCATCGTGTAGAAGATCAGAACAAGTCCAGGGAAATGATACAGGGAAAAGTGTCTTGGATTAAGCTTATTGTCAGAGAAAAACAGCCACGAGCAGCAAAACTATATTCGAGGAAGTTGTCTGAGGGAACGTGTCTAGATCTTCTCGATACCAAATTCGCTGCCATGTCTCAAGAGGTTTCAAGCCTGATATTTAATCACCTTTGAAGTTCAGACACAAGTGAAATATCTAAAATAAAAAGTATTGGGAAGATGACATCAATCTTGTTCTTTTCAGTGACAAGCGCCGAGCTACCTGGATGATTGGATGGATAGAATGCAGGCTAGGGTGCAAAAGAGGGATAGCTTCCTGTATGACTCAAGCATGAACAAGGCTATGAAGGAGTAACTTTTGGGGTTTGAGCTGTAGGAGACAAGTTAGACCTTGGCGTGTTGTAGAGGGAGAAAAAATGACCTACCAAACAATTTTGAAGGACAATTTTCAGTCTTGTTTTAGGAACAAGTCTCTCGGCCTACTTATGTCACTTTGGACTGTGCACATGCAACGGTCGATTACTAATAGAATTAATGTAATAGCCATCATTTTTTAAAGATTTCAACCCATATGAAAATCTCTGTAGCATCTTCAAAAGGAAAGTGCATCAAAACAAGCATTATTTTGTAATCAAAGAAATCTCTTGGCCAAGTATTGTGGCGAGGGTAGAAAAAATGTAATAAGGGAAATGAGGTCAGGTAAAAAAAAAACACCCCCCCCTCCAAAAAAAATAATGGATGATCAACTAATAATTGTGATTGGTGGGCAAGGATATTAGATTTCAAAGAAAATAATTTTTATCAGAGCTTCTGTTTTCGAACTTGCATGTCGTTGATCTATAGGCTTCGTATTCGCTTCAGTGTTTCATATAAATGAGTTTTCATCGCATGTTTTTAAACTTCCTTTGTTCAAACTGATTCGATGATTTAGTCAATATGTGATTGGTTTTGGTACAACAAAAATTGAGAAATTGAAAAAAAAATACATCGTAATCTTTACCATCAGTCTATTTAAGTTCAATATTCCCTGGCGTGGCATGATGATGCTAAGAAATGTTTGTGAGAAGAGGTGACATTCTTTCCTTGCAGCATATTTTAGAGCAGAAAAACGTTTGTATAAAAATTTGGCACGCACTGTAGAATCCTTCTTTCACCAAATGATCGGTTCATTTATCTTTGTGCCTTGGTTGTCTCTTCATTAAAGGGATCGTGCAAGTTCTTCTATCTATTTCTGATCATTCTTATGACGCTCATTTTTGAGGCCACTCCTGTCATAGTTTTCTAGGTGTCAACATTATCCTAACGTTTTTTGTTGTGTGTTATTGCCTTGCATTGCACTTGCATACTGTGCTGAGAAAAAAATTTCTTAAAGGTTCCAGAGGGGGTTTCTATTTACAAAGTGAGTATCATCCTGCACCGGACTCTTACTTTCCGCTATTTGTACGGAAATACAGTGTCGAAATATGCAGTTACTTCTGTTGTGAAGATTGTTTTTTTTTTTTTTTTATTTCGGATAATTTTTAGTGCTTTCGACAAGCTCTGTTTTTTAGAGGGTGGGGCTGAGCTGCAGCGCAATCGCATGAAAAAAATGAACTGAGCTTGCATTTCTTGAAGGAACTGCAAGTTCTTGTCTTTTCTCACGTTTTGGGTTGTTTAGTTGGGCATTTTTTGCTTTTTGTTTTTCACTTTTCCCTGTTTTTGATTTATGTCTTTCTTGAGTTTTTTTCATCTTTATATATCTTCATCTTCAATTCCACATTTTCACTTAAAAAAAAAAAGTTTCGTATATTTTCTCACACATCTGCTCCATTTTATTTTCTTCCTTCCTGCCTTTTGGTTCTATTTTTCATACGATGATGGAATATATTCCCTCGCGTCTTCCGTATCCGGTATAGTTCTATCGTTTTTTCGCACGAAACAATTCGAAATCAATACCTTTCTTTTGAACTTTTTGGCTTGCCGTAAGGCGCTCTCGGCCTACGCGTACACATGATTCATTTCTCAGTTGAAAGGTATATGAATTAATACTCACATCTGACTCGAGAGAGGATGGATGCGTATATTATTAAATATAAAGCCAACTTAACCACTCTTTCAGGTATACATCAGAGGAACTTTCTAATAAATAAGCGGAGTCTTTAGCAACACTCATATACAGAAGTATTCACTCGATTATGCTAACAACTCCGTCAAAGCTCTTTCAAATTCATTTACATCAGGGGCCCCGGGCCTTTTTTGCACCGGTTCAATATTCGCAATAATCTTGCGGGCCGGCCGATGAAGAAGGGGGTTAATCACAACCGGGATACAGGAGGGAACTCAACTGCAAGTCATTAATAAGTGGCTAACACACTCAATTTCGTTTCTGGAAAGGTTCATCAAACGAATTCAATATTAGGAACCACCTGAGCACCTTGATGGGAAAAGTTCGAAATAATAGATTAGAGCCTTGTACATTGACTACTGAAAAGTTTTTGTCTAATTCATTTAATTTTTACCGCAGCGTAAGTCAAATATATATTTCTTTGGGAATACGTGTTGTGGGGATGTAGAAAGGTGAAGGTACTCATATCGTTTCATATCGCCAAATCATATAATTTCTTTGCAGTCTAAGAACACATACTTTGCGGCCCGGTACCAGTCCGCAGCCTTATGATAGGGGACCACTAGTGTAGAAGATAAATAATTTAATAAATGTCATTATCATTAATGATGTGAGTTTTAAGTTTCCTGAATCTTTCTTCTTTCGATAGCCAACAATGGATCCGAAACTTGAACCTATCTGAATGATAATTTCTCGAAATGAGAACCATGCAACGTTCACAGGAGACATTCATACTTAACTTCACATGAAAAGATCACGAACAGGTTAATGCATTAGACAGAAAAGGCAGTCAAAGATATCATAGAATCCATTAGAAAACTCAAATAGCAATGGGCAGGGCTTGTTGCAAGAATATCAGATACTTGCTGGACATCACAGCATAAAACGTGGATGACAAAAGATCATATGCAAGATTGCAGCCAGCAAAAATACAATGGCGTTACGATCAAGACAAGCTCAGAAGATATTGGCGATACAAACTTATGGTCACTTTGACTGAAACTCCAGACTCCCGAAATCTGTCATTCACTTCAACTTGACAATCCAAATGGATGATACTCGACGTCACTTGACAGTCGATCATTTAAATATGTAGGATTACAGCTGTATGGAGGCAGTGGGAATTGATATCATGGTAGCAGTAGGAGTTTTCTCCATTCCATCATCCAGAAGCATTGGAAATCAAATGGTTTTGCTTTCTCCTATATTTGACATTTTCCGAAATATGAAGTAGTTCTGTGGCCAATACTTGTCATTAGAGTGATATCACCTAGGAATTGCTCACAATGATAAGATTCCTGGCGCACATTGATAAAATGGTCAGCATTTATGACAGTCATCAAATTTCTTATTTAAACAGAATAGCTCAAGGTGACTAGACTAATGCTCAAGAGACAGATCAACTTTTAAGAAAGTAAGGATGAGTTAGTTAAGCCAAGATCTTGCAACAGCCTGATACTAATCAAGATCGAAATTAATTCGATCACAAGGTCTGCATAATTCAGCTACAAACTGTGTCTCAACCTTGGTGAAAAATTCGATGCTGAAATGGAGCAGTGATCGAAATATAAACTAATGAAGAATTAGGGTTAATGCTTTTTTACTTTTTCTTTTTTACTTTCAAAGAAAAGTGAATACAAACATATAATAAAAACAATATGAGGCGGCAGATGGAATAATAATGCTGGAGATTCTTCTCATCGCAGCCTCCGATGAGAGGGTAGTCTAATTTGTCACTGACTGGACAAAGGAAAAGGGAACTATTTATTTGGACAAACCAACCCATAAACGACTGAAAAGGACGAGCAGAGACGTGATTAAGCTATATTTACGACCGGTTAAGATGTAATTTCTTTTAACCTTTTGGCTCAACATTATTTCGTTGGTTAAAAAAATCTCTCTCCCTCTCTCTCTCTCTCTCTCTCTCCACAAACATAAACATCTTGTTTGCCTTATGGTTCCAGCTGACATATAAGACGATTTAAATTTGTAGTTCCATAACGTGTATTTTTGTCAATGGCTTTTTTTCCCCAGCTGTACCTGTTCCCCCAGAAGTTTCCCTTAGAAGATTTGACATTATTCTATCCATCTGACACTATAATGTGGTAAAGCAACATAAGCTTAACATTTCAAAACGATTCTCATATAGATTGATCTATGCACAAATGGGAAATTCTGTTTTCTGTGTGGTAATAAGGCGAATTTTAAGAAAATAAATATCTATTCACAAAAACATTCAGATTTTTTGAAATCATTCTATCAAAAAATAGATAAATAAATAAAAAAGACTCCGTCCAACTTTTGAGACTGAATCTGATACCATTTTCTTCATCTTGTCCATAAAGACTGAACGTTCACTCCGTATCAAATCGAGGCACTTTGCCAAAAGAGTTTTTTTTCCAGAATTTCAATACACGTCAAGAAGATATTTTCAAAAGAATAAATAAGATAATTGTTTCACCAAAGAAAATATCGATTCAAATAAATTTTCTTGAAATGTGAAATCGGAATAAAAAGATTGATATTTTTTTGTTTTTTGTTTCCAGTCTCAGTTGGCAAGTAAAGCACAGTAAAGCATAGCTATATTTTCTTTTTAAGCATTATAATTATTATTTCATTTTTAGGCAAACTTTTGAAAGGGGAAAGGAGTTCCAAACGTGTGACCGTAATGCAGAAATAGGAAGAGAGAAAGGTCAGTAAAAAAAAACGAAAATTAACAAACAAAAAAAAACTCTGCTGTTTGCTAAAGTCACGATGGTTGCTTCCAAAAGAAATACATGTTTGTATCTGAACCCGAGTACAATGGAATAATGTTTTTTGTTTAGATTTTTCCAGAATAAAAATTGCAAGTGTCTGAAAAGAAACAAAAAAAAATCGAACTTAAAATTATTAAATTAAACAGGAGATGAAAAGGAGCAAAATCAATATTTTTTATTTTCATTTCTTTCAGCTTCGGGTTTCCTATTCGTGAGGAAAGAAAGAATTGTTTATTTTCTTCTTTTTTTTTCAATTAAGTCGTCGCTTTAGTTTTATTGTTTGATAAACTTGCTTTGTTTTGTTTTGGATACTCCAAAACATCGTCATCTACCTCAATCATCATGGAGGTCGTTATCATCATCGAATGAATATTGTCATTAATATTGTTAGAGCCAATATAATTTTGAGAATTAGTAGCGTAATCGTTTGTTTATTTATTTTTTAATTAGGTTATCACTTCAGATTCATTGTTCAAAAACTTGCTTAGATACTTTTATTTTGGTTACTATGAAACTGATCATCTACCATCGTCGTCATAATGGTCACATTTTTTATCAAAATAACCGTGTTGTTCTCGCCTAACACAGCAGCACTGTGGTTTGCACCGCCTTCACCATGCCTTTCTTCTTGGCAGTTAGGCAAATGTTACCAGATGTGTAGTCACTTATTTCCAGTACTCACCCTAGTAATCATGCAGACCCCTGTAGTGCTGTGGTCAGTATAGTTCCAATCCTTCCTCTTATTCCCTGTTTCTCCAATCTCGTTTTCTGTATTTTTGGTATGGTTCTAAGCGCACTCACTATTACTGGAACAATCCTGACTTTCATCTTCAACATTTTCTTCAATTCCCTTTACTAGGTCCTGATATTTCCTTAGTTTTTTTTCCTCTGTTTCGTATCTACTCTGTGCCATTCTCTATCTTGACGCTGCAAAATGTGAAGTAGTAGGTCAATCCTACGAGAAAATGAAGTCATTAGATGTCGTGTACACTCGCCAGACGTAGCACTGTTAGGTTATCTCTTCCATCTCCAGAATCTTATTTTAGTGTCAGGAGATTCAGGAATAAGAAGGTCGTCTATTCGGTTTCTGTAATATATTTTTCTGTCTTCATGAAAGATGATAGAAAATTACCAAAATGTTACGCTACTGCCAATGACAGGGAGAACAGTATCGATTAACACACAATGTAGTTCGCCTTTATATCGATGAGGTTAAATGGTGTGTTCTTTGTAAAACAGCACTACGTTTCCCTGTTTCGAAAGCAGCTACTGAGACCAACAATGCTGAATTACAGTTTACAAAAGATATACTAACTCTTTGAAGACTAACATATCAAGGAGCGAAATGGCTGAAATGGAGAGTCCCGGCAGACATTTAAGAGATCTGCCAGACATTTTTATCCCAGCGGTCATAGAAACCTTGGAATACAGTCCAAGAACCTTGGAAACTAGAATTATGCGTCCTTCGAAGACAGTCGTTCATCCTCTTGCCCCGGGAGCAGATATTGAGACCAATGATGCTGAATGAGATTTCATCTAAAAAAAACTGGATATTCACTTCTCAGTACATAAATATTTTGATCTAATAGAAATGCTTAGTGTTTTGGATCAGTAGACACAAACAATGCCAAAGATAATAATGGTATTAAATAATTAGATGCCAGTAGCTTGGAAAGAGTCCAATGATAACCATCACATTGTAAAATTACTCGGATTCACAAAGAGTGGAGCAGTTTTTCCTAGCCAGCAGTCACGAGTCAAAAAGATGAGACTCAGTAGTCGAGAAACCGGTGTGGTTAGGGATGGGTAATGCCGTCAGTTGATATCCGGCGGAAGTAATGGGTTTCCGATTTCCGGTTGGCTACTTATGTTTAACAACAAATTCTGCATCGGCTCCTGATTTCGTAAAAGTCAATATCGATCTGTGTTAGAAACATTGCTTTGTTTTTCCGATACGATTAAACTGTATCGATTTCTATTGAACGTTTGACTAGCGCATCGTTCTTGATAAAAGTATGACGCTCCATATGCACCGGTGTACACACAACAGAGACAGACATTTGCATGAATATAGACAAATGAACTCATTCTCTTGTTGTCGTCGTCGTCGTCGTTGTTGTTGTTGTTGTTGTTGTTCTTCTTCTTCTTTGCTGCTTTTATGCTTCCTTTCATCTTATCTTATATAATTCACTTTCTTAATTATCATTATTGTCATCTCCTCCTTCCTGTTTTTATTCTCCTTCCACCACACATTTCAGCTTTCTTCTTTTCCCTTCTATTGATGGGGGAGAGGACAAGAGGTTCACGTCTTCAAGATTATCTCCAGTGGGAAGTTAAAATTGACGTCGCTGTTTACGAAATGAAATATAGGCCAATGAAATTCAATTCGGAATGCAACTTCTGGAATCTCCTTTAACTTATATACTGAAAAAAAAAAATCATATCCACCCAGCCATCCCCGCACTTTATTCGAGTTCTCGTCACCATGACCCGATTAGCCAAACACAGAATTGGGTTACGAAGATAGAAAGCGAGTAATGCTGTTCAAATCTCCTGTCTGATAATCCTACATATTCACAAGGATTAGCACTGATTAAAATAAGTGTTCAATTAAGAATTTTTTAAAAAGGGGGAAAAAGAAAGAATATCGTGATTGTTTGATCCAAACAGGAAATACTTTAATGTACTACTTTATGATAATAGATTATTGCGAATTTTAGATGTAAATAAAGAAAGGAACACGAAAAAATCCCTCCAAGACAGACTGAATACTGACCATCATGAGGATAATTCACAAGAACAGATATCAGAGTAATAGTTTTCGTGTCTAAATGTATATAACTTCAACATAGCAAGCTGCATACAGGCCACACCATTAGTGCTAAGAGGTTTCTATTGAATGGCTAAACAGAGCTGTAATTCTCTGATATCTTCTAAGGTTAGCATTTTCTTATTCGTTATCACAAAGTCAAGTTTAAGATAGTCCGTCGATATTTTCGTGAAAGACGAATTCACGCTGACGAATCCAAGCCAAGAAATTTGCACAAGGGATTAAAATCTTTGTGGATGTAAGAATGTCGGGTTACAGGTTGAGGTAACCCTGGGTGTGTTGTTGTGGGGAAAAACAACACTGATGAAGATAATAAACCTTAAAAAAGGACATGATTGAATAGGACTTTCATATCTGGATTTCGACCTTTGCTAAAACGTCTATCGCTTCTTATGAATGGATGGAAGAATGAATGGATGGATGGATGGCCTCTGTTCTGTCTCAGTCGAAGAAGCATCCCCTCAAGGGCGAATGCCTAGGCTAAGCGTGTGGAGATCTTCCACTGCCCAGTCGTCGGACCATTCATCTCGTTATTGCCGATGTAGTCCGGGGGAAGCAGAGAGCTATGTGCGTCGCATCAGCTAGGCTGCAGGAGCTGCCGGAAAGATGTCAAAATGAGCATCGAATAGGCTTAAGAGGGCTCCATTCCCTGGTTTGTAATCTGAACTGCCTCCCTACTTGAGTGGACCCCTTCCCATGGCTAGAAAGCCAAATCTTCAGGACACATTTATCCATCGCTGTGGATGGGAGAAGATATAGATTCACGCTCTTTTGGAGGACATCGATGAATATAAACATTCCTGACCGGAGTTTGAACTCGGGTCGCCGATTCCATTGTCTGAGCCTTTACTGACAACAGAAATCGCACCACACTACTTCACATAAATCAAGTATAACAACAGCGGTGTGGACGCTTGATGTACGTATGTATCATCCATTCTTTGATTATATCCTCCTTGTTCAAGGACACGCTGGTTAGTGAATATGAAGCAACTCTCTGATTATTACATCGCCCAGTAATTGATCGGCTTGTATAACGATCTATCGATCGATTTACGTATAACTACAGAGGAACATTTCATTCTTTATTTTTCTACTGATCTAGATGTTGCAACACGTATGCATATATAGGGCTATGTATCAATCTATCTATCTATCTAAACAGATAGATATCAAGTGTGTTGTTTCAAAACGTCATGAACGCCATTCAAAAAATAAATATGTTTAATTAAATTGAAAATCAAATTCTGAATTTGAATTTTGTTGGATCTTATTACGATATATTATGCTATATATATATATATATATATGTGTGTGTGTGTGTGTGTGTGTGTGTGTGTGTGTGTGTGTTCGAAGGTTGTTATTAGATCAAAAACTTCAAATAACGAATTTGATTTTTAATTTGATTAAAGACGTTTATATTCTGATGATGCTTATTTCGGTTCGGAAACTTGCTCTTAATATATAATAAAATCGATGCTAATGAACATTCGTTTATAGACAGAGTTTGTATGTCTGTGTGCATACATGCATGTACGTGATTGCATTCGTGCAAATGTGTTTTGCAAGATATGAAAACCTGCACATCTGTTATGAATTACATCAGTCTTTAGTACATATTTCTTCCAGGATTAATGATAATATACACTGTCTATTCATCCAATCCTGGACATATCCATATCAACTCAGAACGGAAATGCACGACGTACATAAAGATCAAACAGAACTACCACTTAAATCATCGCTACCATAATGTATTACCATTCAAAATATATTTTTAAAAAAATCAAGCCAAGTCTCAGAAATGTGTGTATGAAGACTAACTTTCTAGACGACATAATTTTTTTTAAAATTTTCATTATTATTATTATCATTATTATTATTATTTACAATCTCACACCAGTTTTTTTTTTATTATTATTATTATTATTATTATTATTATTATTATTATTATTATTATTATTATTATTATTATTATTCTTATTATTATTATTTCACTTTATTCGCTCACTTTAATTTGAGGTGTTTTGGAGGTGGTAGTCGTTTTACTTCCGGCCTCTCCCTGTCGCCTTTATTTCACGTGAGCAATCCATCAATTTTTATTATCAAATTTTAATAGAAATAGATTTCGTTTCATGGCTCCTGGAGGTGGTTGAATTGAGATTTTTTGGAAGAACACTGTACTTGGAACAAACAGAAAGTGAAACATACGTTGTAATCGAAGAATGTACAAACTGTTCGATGGATATAATTGAATTAGTTGGCGCAAACTTGTGAACGGAGGGAAAGATATCGTTGCAGCTGGGAAGATATGAACATTCATGAACAGGCAATCGAAATAAAGAGATACAGGGATATGAGCTGCTCTCGATAGACAGATGGGTAGATAAATAGATGTGGAAGAGACGGATAGATGGATGCAAAGACACTATGGAACATTGAACGATAGACAGATAAATAGATGGGAAACTGAAAAACACAGATGGATAGATAGATTTATGAAGAGTAAGTTATAGAACCGTGCATACGCGTGTGTTCTTTGAATAACTAATTCCAGTCAGTCTGATGCTTGGCCACAGTAAGAATTGACTACTCTTACTATTGATTGCATGATTATCTGAAATTATTTACTTCTTCTCCATTGCTTTCAGACAGACGATATATATAGATATACATACATATTATATATGTGTGTGTGTGTATGTGTGTGTGTGTGCGTGTGTGTCGCAACAAAGAATGTCTTACAACTTGTCAAGCGAGTAATTAATTCGATTTAATTACTCGCTTGACGAAGTGCAGTGATATAGAGTAGAAAAAAATTCAAAGAAAAGTATATCAAATCACTATTCTATAGAACACTCTATACTGACTCCAGATACAGAGAAAAAAATGAGAACACACACACACACACACACACACACACACACACACGCACACACACACACACACATACATATATATGAATTTGGTCAGAGAAAGAAACTCCAACATAACCTACGATCTGGAAAACTCACTCCAACATCCTCGATATATATATATATATATATATATATGTATATATAAAGCTTTACAGCTTCAAAAACTAAGCACATTAAAAAGATTTCCAATCGTTTCACTTTAGTCACTTATTTCCTAATACCTGTTGATTTAATTTATGTAATTTTTTTCAGTGTTTTTTTTTCCCAACATTTTAGATATGCTTTGAAATTATGGTACGATGTGCAAATTTTCTCTTTTTGATATCATGTCTCGTTTACCATATACATACATACATATATATATGTGTGCGTGTGTGTGTGTGTGTGTGTGTGTATGTGTCTATGTGTACCTCTGTGTGTGTGTGTATATCTGGTGTAAATTGTTATTTGTCTATTTGTGAGGACATGGAAGGAAGAAATGTACGAAACATTTGGCCAATGGAATTTTTTTTTCATTCTAAAATCATCTAATTCAATGTACATGAGTATTTCTTCTTACTTGAATGAATATGCGACATGGTTATATATACTTCTGAGAACGCCTGTTTGCTATTTACATTTCCCAATTGGTTAGATTGTACCAAGAGAGTTGGACAAAAAATAGATTCGTTCATTTTCTGCAAAATTACTCCTGGAAGTACCCATTGCCGCAAACATTGGAATTCCTCGTTGAGCAGGAAGATTAATATTGCATGTAGAAGCAAGCAAGGATGAGTAAACAACAATACTCATGAGGAATAAAATCTATCTAGTACACACACACACACATATATATATATATATATATATATATATATATATATATATATATATATATATATATATATATATATTCCTTTGGTGTATTCTATTTATTTTCGAATTCTCGTCCGAGTCTAGCATTGACTTTTTCTATCATAACAACAGCAACAACAAACAAAGGGTACAATCCTCACCAATTTCAGGAGAGTAAAATCTCCGATGTTTGCTGCATTGCGTTAAACAAAACCGGAAAAGTAAATTAGGCATTACCTTTTCGGGACTTGGATTCACGGCTCCCCTACCGACTGAGCCAAACTGACAAGTCTCAGATATTTTCAAGAAGATTTGTTAGAAATACACGAAGGATTTTTCCATGTTATTATATAAATATATCTGTAAAACTAATATTCCCCAATCATGATTTTGGAATCATGACAGTGGATGTTAGGTCACTTTCTCACCAACTGAGCCCGAACTGACAATCATACATATTTCCAAAACTGTAGGTTGGAAGATATATCAGCAAAACCAAGATATGGCTTCTAGATTCTTCAGAACCCTGGGACGCCCCATTGTTTTTAGAAACAGAATGGGGATATATATATATATATATATATGTGTGTGTGTGTGTGTGTGTGTGTGCACGTGCGTGCGTGCGTGCGTGCGTGCGTGTGTGTGTTACAGACAGGGACCTATTAGCATCTTCATTTGTCCATTTACCTATATTGATAATTGTTTCTTTTAATATATCTATGTATATCTACAACTATCGATCTCTTAATCTTACTATCTTTATCGGTTCATATATATATATATATATATATATATATATATATATATATATATATATATGTACATACATATGAGTCAGTAAATGTCTATCTTTATATCTATTTCTGTTATATATATATATATTTAAGAAATAACTACTTTCATGGATGTGAAAATGATTCAACATAACTGTACAA
>OY735220.1:51829535-51834535 GCA_963457665.1 Thysanoteuthis rhombus
ATACACTGAAATGTATAGAAAAAATATGAAACATTTCCCTACAGGTTCATCTCTCTCTCTCTCTCTCTCTCTCCCTCTCTCTCTCTCTCTCTCTCTCTCCACCTTTCCTTGTCTCCGTTTTCCTCTTCATTTCTTTAACCCTTCTTTAACTTCTCATTTTTCGCCCCTCTCTCTATCTTCCAATCTTCCTCTCTATCTTCCTTCTCTACCCTTATTTCTCATTCACTCTCTCTCTCTCCCTCTCTCTCTTTCTCTCTCTCTCTCCGCTTCCTCTCAATCTCCACCCTTTTCCCTCCCTTTCTTTCCCCATTTCTCTCTGGCCTTCTCCACAACTGCATACATACACACCTCCGCTATGAGACGCAAAACAATAAAATTAAATTGGTAAGAGCAAAACTTTTTTTTTTCTTTCTCAGAAACACGAACAAAACACCAGTGAATCAGATAATCCCCAAAAGAAAGGAAAAAAAAGTTCCGTGAAAGACTGAACATTTTTTTTTCCGTTTAAAACAAACTAAATCTTTTATATCCAGGAAAATCTCAAAACACGGAAACACGAATGAAAAAATCTAAATCCACACCCTTCAAACAAGCAAATAAATAAATTAAACGAATGAATGAAAATCTAAGCAATATAAACTTAATAAAATAATCTGTTAATCGCAAAAAAATGCAACAGAGCGAAAAAGAAATTTAAGAAAAAATTTTTAAACGTCCTCTTTCATCTGCAAACACTCCTATCGTACATTTTCAAAAGATTTTTTTTATTAATTTACGAGTTTGAATAGTCATTTTATTTATTTTTGCATTTTTCGTCAGATTTTGTTTTTTGTGAATGAATTTAAAAAAAAAAATGCATAGGAAAAAACAAAACAATCGCTGAATATAAAGATCTAAATTTAAGCAGATTTTGGTGGGTGGAAAACAGATTTTTAAATATCACCAAGTCCGTTCGGTTAGTTTAATGGTTAGTATGTTTGCCTCACACCCAGAAAGTGTCAGATTCGATTCCTGGTATGTGCAAAGAGTGTGGAAAACGGATACATGGTTTAGGGTGCCGCTGCCCTGGGGCCTCCAGAAACTGTAAAAATGTATTTCTTCTGTGAATAATGGTTCAAAGTGTGAGTACTCTAAATCATCTATTTAAAGGAAGATCGTGCTAATGAATTGCATGTATATTTGTGATGTGGCCGGGCCTTTCAGGACAAAGCCAAGTGACATCATCAAAATACATGTAACATATTAACTTGATCTTTTTTTTTCAATCGGCAGTCTGGTAAATCATTGAAACCATCAAAAAGCTCAAATGGCAAAGGGCTGGCTATTTTGCAAGAATAGCTGACAAGCAATGGACATCACGTCTCAAAACATGAATCCCCACTGATCAAATGTGAAACCGAGGCTGGCAGAGAACGAGATGGCGAAACAAATTGAACAGGTCTTGAAAATATTGGCTGTGCGACGCCTATAATAGAGAGATGTGGCAAATCTTGGGAGAGGTCTATGTCCAATGAAGGACGATAATTGACTACAGATGATGATGATGATGATGATGATGGTGGTGGTAGTGGTGGTAATAATCAGACTGCAGATAAAAGAAACACTGACCGTTTGTGACACCTAAAAACAACTAAAACAAATTTGTTTTCACTGCAAACGAGAGGCGATATCCACAAGAACTCAGGCAAAGCAAATCTTCGAATGTTAATCGTTCTTAGCATTGTAAAACTGAATTCAATTTTTCTTCAACTTTTACTGTTATATAAAAACATCATTGGGCCCCTCAGTACCTGTAATCCTGGGGCTTGCCCAAACCCCATCTGACACTTCCGACCAAAGATTATAGCAACGGGTCATAAAATATTGTAAGAATAAAGTCCTGGTCTCTGCCAGACTAGATAACTTGTAAGAACATACACAAAGGAAACTGGGACTTTGTCAACGACCGTTCATGCCTCAATGGTATTTGTCTCTTCAGAGACGGACTCTTTGTATTAAATATCACCAAAGGAATTTAAAAAAATGAAATAAAACGGCGACCACACTAAAATGTAAGATGACGTTAAACATTTTAGCGCTGTGGTGAAAATTTTGATATGGTATTCGTCGGTACAAACTCCCTCTTCAACATGAAAAAGGAGCTTCTCCATAGAAAACCTTTCGTAATCCAAAATGACGTGGAGCGAAAAAGCCATGAACATTAATATATATATATATATATATATATATATATATATATATATATATATATATACATATATATATATATATATATATATATATATATATATATATATATATATATGGGAAATGGGTGACTGGAGTGACAAGAAAAAATCTTTTGGAAAAGTATTTTAATGTTTAGTTTTTAAAGCTGGAATGCTTTCTTCACCATACATATCTATCTCCTTCTCTCTCTCTCTCTCTCTATATATATATATATATATATATATACACACATATGTATGTGTGTATTTTTGCTTATATATAGCACTCTCTCTCTCTCTCTCTCTGAACACACACACACATATACACACAAACACACGTGCACATGCATATACCTATGCAAATTTATTCGTATTTTATTTTGCCAGTGAATATGTCCTCATTTATGAAATGATTCTGTTGTTTTGAACGTTTATTTGATTTGCATTTGCTTCTCACTCGAATGAATATCCTCTCTTCTATCATTCCACCTCTCTCTTTAATGAAAAAGAAAACCTGCATTAATTTGCTGAATGCTCTTCCTCGTGATTGTTTAGTCCGTTTTTCTGATAAACACTGCTCCGATTGTAATTTTGTTACCACCGTTCAGTGTGCGTTGTGCTATGCTATGCCTCAGAATACCATTTCCATTTTGCATACATTTAAAGTGGTTAATATTACCAATACAGGGCATTGTTGCCCAGTGGTAAACTGTTCTTCATTGGTTTGGTAAATATGGTTCAATCCCCAACCGAGTCATAACAAAGATTGTAAATGGTAATCAGTGTCTCCCCGGTAAGCACTCAGCATAAGGACTAAGATTGGGTAACTTATCCCGAAAGCTAAGGAGTTACGGCCAAATCACGTTGGATATATACAGGCTTAGGAAATCAAATGAGGGCTTCAATAAGAACTTAACCCAGCATCATCTTCGATGAGGATTTAAGCAGAATACAATGATTCATTCTTATCAGAGATAAGAAGTTTGTTCATTTACTTTTTTAAAAATAATTTTTCTATTAACTGTTATTAGAATATCCCCAGTGTTTTGAATCTAAATGTAAAAATCCACTTAGCGGGCATTCGAGGGCCACCCGGTCGCTCTGACCTGACAAAGCCAACGGGGTTGACATTCATATATGCAGAGCCTGAATAAATGAATAAAATTCATAGCCTGAATAAATGACTAGAATGAACAGAATTCATTTAATGAAAAATTATTCGATTTTCACTTAGCCACCAAGTAACACAAAAGTGGACACTGCTAACGAACACTTGCCCCCATCCCCGAGAAAGACCATGGTATTCCCAGCATGGTACATCGACAATATATATATATATATATATATATATATATATATATATATATATATATATATATATATATATATATCACACAATACAAATAAGCATGCGATATAATGTAATACATTATCCAATGTATGATGGGTTTATATCATAAGGTGCTCGATACATTCAATATTAAACTTGAGTTGATGTAGAATAAAGCCTAAAATACAGCTTATATATATGTTTATATGTGTGTGTGTGTGGTTTTAAAAGTTTTACTGTGTAGAACATGTTATTTCAGTTAATCATATCAAAGGGTCTTATAGTTTAAGCGAATTAGATACTATAGTACTGTACGCAAATTCTTTCTTGTTGGATCATCATCATCATATATATATATATATATATATATATATATATATATATATATATATATATATATATATATATATATATCGTGTGTGAGTGTGTGTGTGTTGCTGCTAGATGTGGCAAGATGCCCTTTGAATAATCGGTAGATAATAACTCTGGGAAAGGCATATGTCTCAAATCTCTGTTTCATTAATGCACACGAACTCACAAATCCGATGGCTTTCACATCAAGGGAATAATAATCTTTCTAAGACTTGTAAACTTTCAAATGCAGATGTTAAGTTTCAAAAATAAATTTCATTGGCTTTACCTCCCCTGGTTCTACTTCGAAGGAGATGAAACTTTGTTTTTTCACCATCTGCCAACTAAGTCGGAAGAGTTGGAGACATTCATCTGTACCTGTGTGTGCAACTCAACTGTCTATCTCTTCTAAAGTTCTCAATAAATTCCGATGATATTTTATGTAAGCGTAATACATAAGCTATGGAGGAATCGATTAAATTTTGGAGCGTGACCAGGAATTGGATTCCTGTTTAGAGATAATTGTTCGCGTACAGGCTAGTGCAAAAGTCAAGGAGAGATTTAAAACGTTCATATCTTCAGAATTTTATTGATTTTTCAAAATTTTTTTTAACAAATGGAATAAACAAACAAGGGCAATTTAATCAGCATATATACGGAAAATGATTTCTTTCAAATGTTTAGCAATTTCAAATTTACGAATTCTTGCTTCTTTTAATAACATTCTCCATAACATTCCCATGGATATCTGCTCTTCCGACTCGTATACGATTTCCAGTATTTCGAACTGGACGTGGTGCCCCTATTCGTGGTTGATCACAAGCGTACAAACAGACGACAATTCATGGATTCAAATAACAATATGCACCTTAGTACAATATTAAAATTATTCAAAGTAAAATGCTATTATTTTAGTTCGTTATTCAGTTGTCTTCTTTTCCATGATGATTTCACAAAGGTTTTTGAGGAGAGGAAAAACAAAAAAATGTTCAAATAGAAAAGTAATGATTGTTTTAAATCCTTTCACATCTTCTGTGCCACCCTGTATCAAAATGTCCAAAATTTGGGAAACAGAAACACAGTTACCACCCCTTCATTGTAGTTATCTACAA
>OY735220.1:51839535-51887035 GCA_963457665.1 Thysanoteuthis rhombus
GTGTCTTACGTGTGTAAATGTATTTTAGTTTTAAGTAAATACTTATAGATAAGGGGTTTATTTTTCTAATATTTCTATAAAACTTGGAATCTAGTAAGATATATCTTGATATTTCCCGATATACTTATAAGACTAGGATAGTAAAGTCACGTAAAAACTAGCGTCTTGTCACTGCTGACATACATGTCGTAGATCTACCAGCTCTGGTCTAGGAGAAAGACAAATCTGTTTTGAAACCAGAGTGTGGAGTCCTCCTTTAAAACGATAAAATGACAACTTTGACATCCTTCTGGCAATTATTGCAGCTAACTTGTTGCCAAACATCCTAATTAACTTTCCTTCTGACTTAATCAGCGAGGCCGAGAGGCCTGGGCATCCAAAGATCTCTATCTACGCTAAGCGCAGGATAGTGCCCTGGAGAGGTCGCTTCATTGCTGTTCCTTGGCCTTCCGGCGCCGAACGAGACCTCCTTCTAGCATTATTGCAATACCATTTAAATAAAAGAAGCGGTTACTTTCGTCCGTGGAACAAAACCACGTTACTAATATGCTGTTCAACATTCAAAAACTATTTTAGGGTCTACAGGAAATATAAAATACCCAAAGAAGATCGATTACAATCTTCAGCTATCTCGTTAACAGAGAAACCAATATTCTGAACATGTCCCAGAATCAAGCGCTTGCCTTTTTTCATACTTGACATCAATTGGCAAATTTTGCACATTACATACGAATCCTTTTTTCTTTTTTTTTTTTTTTCAAATATTTGAAAACAAACTTTTCCACACTATTGCTAATTAAATAGGTTGGTAATTAAATAATAACAAAAAGGAAGTCAATGCTGATTTGACCGTTGGATTAGAGTGGTAGTCTGATAGCTGAGGGTTTTCTGAATGCACTCCAGAATTTGAGAAGATTCAAGATTTTTTCTCCAACGAATTCATTATTGAGAGGGACGATAAGATTCCTATCCAAGGCAACCCCCCCCCAAAAAAAAACAAACAAACAAAAACAACTATTAATAAGTGACCAGTGTTGCCAAGTTCATTAAACTAAAAATAATAGAAAATAAATTTCGAATTAAATCAAACAATAAACAAGATTGTCATTGCATTGCCTCAGTCCTTAAATCTCTTCTGGTATTGAGGCTGAATTGGTACTGAAAACGTGTTGCTTGAAATCACGAGAACAGACTCATAGCTGAAATAAGTATGTGTCTCACACTGGTAACAGAGGTTGGTGTTTGTTACTAAGTGAAAACCAATACTTCGAATGTTGTTTTTTTTTCCTAGGTAGTGAGGCTGGCATAAAGCAGTTTTTCCTCTCCAACTCCCCATTAATATTAGAACATTTTCACCTCTTTAATCTACCTATGGTGGAGAACAGAAAATGCTTTTCTGTATGCTTTTAACATTTTTCTGATAGCATGGAGATTAGAATGATGCTGTTACGTCTGGGTAATTTATTTTTTAACAATTTAGCAATAAACATTTTAAGCTTATCATAGATTATTAATCGATTGCATTTTTTCTAGTCTTTATCTGATTCTATGTTTAATTACTGTTAGATTACAATTAAGGTCAAATATACCGTCTTAGTACCTGTTTATTTTATAACAATGATCAAAGGGCCGTAAACAATTTGTTTTATTAAAACAGATCACAAATGGAAAAAAATGAAAAGCTCCAGTTAATGAATATTACGAAATGACTTCTGCAATTGGAAACCATGGTTGATGAATCTGATCATTTACACTTGTATGTTTGATGTTAGTGTATTTTATATGAAATAGACTGTGTCAATTGAAGTTCAATCGTAAAGTTCGTCCAAACGCTGATCAACGTTTTAATTTGGGTCAACAATGCGAGCATCAGCTTTTTATTCTATGGGGCATATACTTATTCTATATGTAAACAGATATTTGAAATGAAATGCTGAAAGTACAGACGTTTTGCTGGCATATTCCATTCTTCAGCTCTACGCGATTACATCTAGATACTTGACCAAAACATTCAAGTTCAAGCTAACGTAGAATTATTGGATGACATAAAAACGAAAGAAAGAAAATACGCTCTGTCCACTGTCGATAATGATCGGTTTTTATGATTTATTATTCGACGCCCCGTGCAAGAAGCGTGTAATCAGAGGAAACAAAACTCTGCTCCTTCTTCTACACTGTATTCTTGTTTACTGCGCTGAGAGCGACGGGCAAGATAAGAAAGATCATAGCAGGAGGGTCCATAATCCAAAGCAATAAAAACCAAGCCAACCGAGGCGAATTCCTTCGAAGCAGACATTTGAAATCGTTAAAACTAAATTAGTGAGAGATACGACAACGTTAATCCGTCTGTGTCTGTGAAAACGTTATTCTCTTATCGTCCAAGTGTTTTGCACCGTTGTGTGTACTGATGTCTCTGTCTGATGACTAATGACGATTCATATCAAATGTCTGTAAGTTTCGTGAAGAGAGGTTCTCCTTTCAAAAGAGTCATATTGTTTTTTTTCCCCTGGTAATCAGTCAAAAGAGAATTAACCATCCGAATCTGTAACGTCGATATTCGAGTCTGAACGATATTTCACGTAATCCCATTTGATGACAGATTTGGTGACACACCTCACATAATCCATAAAGAAATGTATTTGACTTATGTACCAAACCAACCGTGAAAATCATTGAATTAGACAAAAGCATTTCAATAGTCAATGAACGACATTTTTTTCAATGAAAACTTCTTTCCACGGGGGCTCAGGGTACGGGGTATCTGAAGTCGAAGAGGCTAAGGGTTGAAAACGGCGAATGATGCAAGGAGCAACTCCAAAATTTCCCACTCAGAATGGTGATATCTATCTTAATTTGCTATCACCGAAACTTCATCGACAAACGATATCACTTGCCACCCCTTCTTTTGCAAAACAAAAAAAACCCTCGCAAAATCATAACTGTCATTTTCGAAAACTTCCTGATTCTAGACACACCATTGATATTTAATATGATATATGTAGCACTCGATATCTGTCTTCTTCAGGGCGCAGCGGTTTGACATATCAGTCTTCCGACGTGTCTCGTTCAGGTGATCATTTGTAAAGAAGGAAAGAAAAAAGAAAGGAAGGAAGGAAGGGGGAAAAAGGAAAGACGAAGCAAAAGAAGTAACGAATTAACAGTACGACATTTTGAAACAACATGCGCGCACAACGTAAGAAAAAACATTCGAAAAAAATGGTTAATTGATTTGTTATTTGGACTCGGTAATCGAATATAGAACAGGTCTGATTTGTCACTCAATAGAGACCACCATGTGATCAATGTCATTTGGCAGCACGACCTGTTGATGGTGATCAATTAAAAGATTGGAAAAAGGGATGATAAATGAATCAGTTACCTCTCTCGCCAGGGCAGAGATCATTAGAAAAAGCCCAAATTTAAAAAAAAAAAAAAAAAAAAATGAGTGAATAATGATGGACCAAGACTAAGGAGACAAATTAGCATAAACTCGCATTGCAAATGGAGTCCCTACTTCCATCATCACCACTGAAGTCTCTTTTAGGGAAAGAATGTTTTTTAAAATGTTTTTCTTAAAACATAAGGAGCAAATGTTGAAAGTTTTAGCCATTTAGTTCCATTAGAGCGGCCTGTGCGCGTGCCTCATGGATACATGGCCAGCCGGACCATCTAAAAAACTGGAGAAACCCATGCTGACAGTATAGGTAGACGGTTTCTAATATCGTTCCTTCTTAGTAAACAGACGAATTAAATCTGGATCTAATCACCTCTTCTTAGTATTTAAATTAAATACCGTTTGATTGCCACTGCACTAATCTGACCTCGAACAAGTAAACAACTTCAAAATAAATCTAACCGATACTACTATAGCGTGCGTTCTACCGGGCACTATCAGAGGTCTTAGTGGACAGCAGCCTCTCAGCCTTTCGGCAAAGATCAGAGTGTAATATAAGTTTTTTTTTATCAGCTCATTATCTGATACGTTCCCCATGTTTGATGATTTAAACTACAGTTTGTTTTTGTTTTTTTAGCAAAGGAACGATACAATTTACTTTGAGTCAAAGAAGAAAATAATTTTAATTAATTCTAAGTTCAAGAACCTTAATTTGCATTCAAACACATTCTAATCTTTTGATGTACTTTCAGTCTGACAACACGTGAAGGATTGGCATTAGGGTTTAGGATTAGGGTTAAGTTAACTCTATTAGTACCAATCTGTTTTATATCGAAATCCCAAGCTGATAAGAACTGTTACCACACTTTGTTCCTTGTCAAAAGGCTGAGTTTATTTATTTGCCTCCCCAAGACGGCATTGCCATTGGGTCTACGCACCAAAATGATTCTAGAGGGAAGGGGTACCCACGTGTTCGTGGAGGAGGTACCAAATATTTCTTTAGTCCCTGCAATGATGTCACAGGGACATTAAGGCAAGCTTGACTTGGTCTCGGGATGAATCCTTGCTTGACTACGGACCTGGGACGAATCCCAGGCAGTGCGTATTCGATTTTAAAGACTTGGAAAAAAGGCTGAGAAGCCTTGGTCTAGCGGGACCACTGATGGGGCTGTGTAAACTGCATGCTATGGAAGCACCATGTGACTTCTTTTTTTACATAAACACTTTAAAACCTTCGGGTTTTCGAAAGAAAAAATGAAAAAAAAATGTGTAGAACGGCTGTTACATCATTATGCTCATAATCTTAAATTTTCAATTATTATGCATGTAGTACTTTTTTCTACAATAGGCTTACCTAAAATCATAGTGATAATTACCGAGGAAGCCAAAGAATAACCTGAACCTCTTATTTCAATGAAACGAGTCCGTATCAATAACAATTTTGAAAAATAAAGAAAAAAATGAGTCATCCTATAGACTGTAAAAGCAGTGACTGAACTGTGTGTTGAAGTCATGGAATTAAGACAAGAATCGGTCTCGTCGAATCTTGAGGTCCCTTAGTCCGCCGGAACATAAGGTAATTAAAACTCTTACAATGATTTAAATTTGAGTGCCGGAGATTTACGCACCAATTGGAGTTTCCGACGATTAATACATCAATTGGAGTTTGCGATCTCAAAGATTTTGACTCAACGTTGATATATTCAAATGAAAAAAAAAAAAAAAAAGGCAAAAATGACTAGGAATTATTTTCTATTCCCTCATGAAATGTGATTTATTTCCATGGAAAAGACGATCTCTGCATTCTTATTTTTCGTCTGAACTTTTGTAATCGAATTGCACACAATACTAACGAATGAAAATTCAGGCAGCGTTACACAAATCAAATCACGAGACAGATAACTGAGGGAATGTGATAATCACAATTCATCAGTAGATGTTGTTGTCTCTCTCCTACAGACACCTGCTGGAGCATAGGGCCACATCCACTCTGCTGCATTTTCAGTTACACAAACACAAACGCACATATATATATATATTATAGATTTGCAGGACTGCTCCCAACCTCGCTCCTTCATGCAAACTACCAAGCTGTTATTGTTTCCAAACTAGTAGTAAAAGTAGCCACAATATTGATATTTTTATTTCAAATTAGATAAAGGATTTTCCACCATCATTAATTTGTTTTATTAATATTAATTTGTGGCTAGCATTTCTTTAATCTTAATGTTAGTTGCTGTTAATTGCAACCAATCAGACCGTCAGTCTACTGCCGTTTGCAAAGAACACAGATAGAATGTAAACCTTTGTGAATGACTAACCCTGAAAACGTTTGTAGTTTTGTGAATTAACGGATCAAAAGTGATTAAATCATGATGAAGTAAGTATAAAAATCGATCAATAAATAAAGTACACTCTGCTTCAACTTTTCTACGAGAAGAAAAACGGGATAAATTAGCCGATAAGCGTCGGACACGAATTATTTGTTTGATATGAACGGGGAAAAAACGCAATAAACTGTTTTATCTTTGTTTTGTTTTTACAGCCTGCAACCATTATGGCGGAAGATAATGCTAATTGCGCGTTATTAAAGATATTTTTACAAACATATTTGTTATCAATTCGTTTAATGTCTCACTTGCCAAACAAGTGCGATGAGCGAAAAATCCTGGGTATTTAATCCTCGTATATCCGTTATTGTTTCAGAATATGTTTTTTAGAAACAGGTTAAATAAATGTTGTCTCCCACTTATTATAGTCAACTATATGAAATCATCATCATCATCAGTCTTTCAACGTCCGTCGTTTGACATAGACCTTCCCCAGGATTTGCCACACTTCTCTATCATAGGCGTCGCGGAGCCAGTACTTTCTGAATTTGTCTAGCTCGTCCCTCCATCTAATATTCTGCTGGCCTCGGTTCCGCATGTAATCTCGAGGGATCCATGACTGGAGTCAAAGCAATGAGTTTACGCAATGCAATATTGTTCTGTTGACTGGTGGTCAGAAAAACGTGGGAAAATGCTTACACGGAAAAAGCCCGTTTCTTCTATATGCTTCTTTCGTATGAGTATTTTTTCTAGACCTCTGCAGATTTTCGTTCACTTCACCCAAAGCTACATACGATGGAAGTCCTTGATTAGTAAGCGATGCAACCTGTGGTTTTGGGATCCGTTTGTTTCTACAAAAAAAAAACTCTTCAGAAGCTTAACGTGCACACAGGACCGGGATAAAGATTTCAAGCTTCCTTGGCGAGCTTTAATATTTGCGCAACAGGTTATATTCTAACGATTTATTATTCAAATAGAAAAGTTCATATTTATGAATATTCATAGTTAGGAAACGCTGACTAAACCCCATCCCCGCAAAAAAAAAGAGATCCTATTTCCATGGGGAAATTACACGTTACACTTGAAGCAGGCTGTGGACTCAATCTGACGAAACGTTGCCTTAACATCAAAGGTGGGAAGATATTGAATTTTCTGAACGGAGATTCTCAAATATCAGTTTAAGATTAGCAGAAGTAGTCTTACCAAGCGAGAATGGAGCTACGTATTCTGTTCTCATTGTCTAATTTTTAAGCTTTCATTAATTGCCCGTTGTTCTTGACCAAACCAGTCAGAATATTCGGTGAGGGCAAAGAGCACTTAGCTTTATTTATTGTAGTGTAGAGATCGCTCTCCTCCAAGGAAGATTACTGGGACCACAAATGAAAGCCTTCTAAATGATCGACTGCTGCTTACAGCACCTGCTATCGAAGCTAAAACGCTATAGGTCACCCATCTAGATAATTACCAGGCTCGTCCTTGCTCAGCATCGTTGTTAGTGTGGCAACCGGTGTATTCAACACGATTTGGCTGTAACGAAGCTTTGAGCTGAATGCCAATCAAAGGAATCGGTACACTATAATTTGGATCTTGAGGGGGGTACCTTAGAAGGTGGGGGTGTAATTGCTTCAGTGTTTCGAGGGGAGCGCTGCGGGCAATCCTTTAGAAGTGAACATAAAGCAGGTGCGTTGAACGTAACGCTGCGGGCAAAATTGTCTTATCACGCGGGCTTGGGGGTTTGATAATCCAAAATAAGTACAAAGATTGTCTTCTGAATTATCAAAAAGGACTATTTATATTAACGCACACTATCAATCTATCTATCTTTCTATCTATCTATCTTTCTATCTAACGCTATCCACCTATCTCCCTCGTTCTCTCTCTCTCTCTCTCTTACTCTCTCAATATCTCTCGATCTATTATAGTCTTCATATCTATTGCATTATATCTGACCCAGTCTCTCTCTCTCCCTCTCTGTCTCTCTCTTTCTCTCTCTTTCTGTCTCTCTCTCTCTCTCTCTCTCTGATAGTTTATCTTCATCTTTTTCATCTATCGTGGTCTGTGTCTTTTCATTTATACATATCTCTTTCCCTTTCTCTGTTTATGTCAGTCTCTTCGTCACTCTCCCTCTCTCTATCTCTCTGTATATCTATCTATTTATCTATTTATCTATCGATCCCAGTCTGTCCATATCTATCTATCTATCTATCCACACCAACTCTCGAAACATAACGCAATTTGCATGACTAAGGCACCAAGTATTCTAACCTGATTGCAAGCTGTGTTCCAAGCAAGGTAAACGCAAAATGGTCGTCCGCTTTGAAAACAGATATTAAACATTCAGAGCGCCCTCCTCACGCCTTTTGCTTGGCCTGCAGAAATATTATTCGAGTATTCAATGTAACGATGAGTCACTGTAGGGAATAAATCTACATATTCCAAGAATTATACATACTGACAATCTAGTTTTTTCTTTTACTCATACGCCCTCGAAGCAAGATGGTTGATATTTTTGAATTTAGCCGCCCTGCAAGATGGATATCTATTTCTCTTGTGTATTATGTTGTTGAAGAAGGGTAAGATGAGGATATTGCTTCGTAAGCATCTTCAAAGCTAAACCACTATCTTCATCGAAAATAGGTTGAAAATACCACAAATACGGACATACATACTTGCATAAAGCATGATACAAGGAATCTTAACATCTTATTTATAAAGGGATATTGAATATCCGGCTAAACGACGCCCGTGAAGTGTGGAGAATACCGGGCAAGGTCTCTGTCCGACAACGGACGTTAAAAGACTGATGATGAAGATGATTATGATGATGATGATGATTGAATACATTTCATATTCATCTTCATACATCCACACACATAATGATTAGCAATGCATATTTTGTACTCTGTCATGCTAAGATGTGTAGTAAAATAGACTCTCATGTTCTTATGACATAATAAAAACGGTTAATCAAGATCTTTTGGGATTGAAGATGTGGGTTGCGTCCTGATTGATCAACAGCATTGTTAAATCACCAGAAGTTAGTCCCGTAGAGATAAGACCAGAATCAGTTGTGGAAGCAATCGGCAGTAGCATCCATAAGGACGAGCGTATACAGGGATCTCTCTCCACACAACGCTAACACATATTCATTTGCTTCGAGACCTTGAACAGTCTTTTCTCCCATCTATTGAGTGATGTTAGGGCTTGTTTTAGTGCATAAATGTACATAAAATCCTGTTCATTGAATTATATGTCAGCAATTGTTCTTTAACGTTACCTCCTGCACTCGCACACATAGACATGTGCACACTCATAAGAAGCACACACTGTAGAATTCTTTGGTAAGCATTCTGTTTTTTTTTTATACGAACACGGAACGTATGTGCGTAATGCAGATAAAAGGACGCCCAAACAATATATATATATATATATATATATATATATATATATATATATATATATATATATATATATATATATAAATATATATATATATATATATATATATATGTGTGTGTGTGTGTGTGTGTGCGTGTGTGTGTGTATGTGCGTATGTATGATTTTTGCATATACTCCATAATATAATCTGATATTCTAAATTAATCTAGTGCATCAATATTACGATAAACCCACGAGGATTTTTCGTGTGCAATTTTGCATGATTCACTAGAATCTTACCCAGGGGCACTTCCATGCATCACTTCGTGTGTACAGCCCTGAAGTGTCTTCCATTAAGAACAATCGAAAACGCCAAGACAATTCAGTGTCCGCGTTCATTTTCTTTCAGGATATTTACAAAATATCCCCAAAGTTGTAGGAAATTAATGATTTTTCTATCTACAAGAAAACAAAACCCTGCACTCGATGACCATTTCAAGATTGAATAAACGAACAGGATTCTATTGATCAAAACAGGAAATCGCTGGAGATAGAACCATAGTTGAACTATAAGGATTTGCACAATACTGAATACAGCTTGTCTCAAAAATATGTACATAACCCTACAAAGGGTGAGGCCTCTTGAAATTTGACGGCTGGTCAGTACTTTTTTTTTTTTTAGAAAATGAAGGTATACATATACATTAAAAGTTTGGTTTTTCAACGTGATAAGTGTCATTCGAAAAAAAATATATATATATATATATATATATATGTGTGTGTGTGTGTGTGTGTGCGTGTGTGCGTGTGTGTGTGTGTGAGAGCCTATGAGATGGAAAGTAAAAATCAAGAATCTGATTTTTATTTAATTCAACATTTTCAGATAACGCTCATCATGTTTTGGGACTACACTCTTCATATGTTCCCTCTCCTGAAAAATACTGTCTTACCCCTACCTTAAATATCTAGAGAGTGAACTGTTAGTGAAAGGATGTGAACATTTGTTGTGTCGTTACTTGAGGGTATATTGTCAAATCTATGTTATCTATATTCATCATTGAATCAACAGTTTTCACAATGGTACATACCATATTGAAAATAAAGAGAACAATTACAGATATACAAAAAAGTGCTCAACACTATCAGATGAGCCTATAGAGGTTATAAAATGAGTAAAGATTTTTTGAAGGGTTCATCAGAGATTTTACATTCTGCTTCTCTTGAAAAAGATCATGCGATTTTTTTCTATATGACAGAGAATGTGCAAGCTATAAGGGACCAATGAAATAATCCGATGTATATATATATATATATATATATATATATATATATATATATATATATATATATATATATATATATACATATATATATACACACACACACTAAAGATAAATGAGGTATTCAGCTATTACTTAAATGTAATCCATCTGTATGTATATGAGATGTGTCCATTTAAAATATTGTACCAATCAAATGTTTTACCGTGCTAGTGACTAGAATGTTAATTAAAAACCTTGATCTTTTGGTATCAAATAACTGTATCAAGCTACGTTAGTTAGTTTTTGAACTTCACCTCCCAAAGTGAACGTATGTGTAGAGCACTTGGCTTTTTCCTCCAAAATGATCAAAGAATAGCAACGTGTTTGTCCTGCGTCCGGTGAAGGATGAAAAAAAAATTGTTTGCCAAGCAAAAGAAAACTATCCCTATCCAGCCGCCTGAGTCTCTAGATTAAGCCCCTGTCGCCATTTTTTAAAGTTAGATTTCTTTATAGACAGATCGGTATATGATAATGAATTCAAATCTAAAGATGGAAACGCCATTTGGATTTTACCTGAAATGTGCGCAATTTGTGTTATTGCATATTTGGTGAAATAAATCTTATTTGAAATCCTTTTCTTTTTTTATCACTATCACTATGAATATTGAACTTGGGGATCCTTCCTAAAAATGATCGCTGCCGATTGGAAACGCTCGAAGAAACATCGTACAAACTTTGAACATTTCCTTCATCCATGTAACCAAACACACAGAAAAATTGATTAAAAAAATGTTGAAACGACAATTCAATTCATAAAGCGTGGACGTACAATTGTGTTTCTACAATCAATCATAATTTGATTTGGCGCCTTGTGTATATTCACGACAACGTTGTAGTCTCATATCTGCGTTTATAATAAGCTTAACCGTACTCATCGAAAAAAAAAACGTATTTCAAAAATCCAACCAACCAAGATGAAAAATAAAAAATCAGTGAAAAGAATCTACTATTTATTTTCTAATTCAATCATTTCCCTGATTTTTATATACATCCATGCGTGCAAAACACTTAACGCATTGAATCGATAATGTTCGATGATTTTCATTTGATTTATAGTTTGACCTGGAAACGTATCTAATTAGTTCTCGCATCCTTTAATCGATTTAAAACTTGATTCCAGCTCCTTGTCGGTACTGTTGGGCGAGCGCAAGCTCATGAATTAGGCTTGGTTAAAAATAAATAAGATAAGATTGATAATTTACCAGTGTTACTCTGTCTCTGTCTCTCGATTTCAACACACTTATATATATATATATATTGAGATTGCAGAGACCTTAAGGATTTTGAGTGGGGGGTGCGACCAAATAAAGTTATTAGTTGGGCAAATTGATGGAACTCTAATGTTATACGACGAGGAAAAATTAACTTTACAGCTTGCAAAAAAAAAAGTCAAATTCTTTCGATAGAATATGTTGGTAGAGAAGTAGCTCTAAGAAGTGTTCTGTTTAATTAGTATTCTTAAAGACGATATCATGAGTTGGTTTGCCTGCAGTCTGAGATTAAAACCGACACAGCGGATTTAATATTCACATGGGTGAACACTTAACAGAAATGACACGAACAGTGAATCATGTCTTTTGTTATACTTATTGATCCCTCATCGTTAAATATATATATATATATATATATATATATATATATATATATATATATATATATATAACTCTGTATTCTAATGGACTCAACACCGAACTTAATAACCCTAATCACACAGATCTCTAATCCATAAAACTCCTAACAATAATTTCACACCCACATGACCCTCCCCCCTCAGATACATTCGATACTGGGAACTTCAAAGTCACTCATAGCAAAATCCACTTTAACCAGTCATAGCACTTGTTCAAATCATAGCCAACACATTTTTGATGACTTGTAAGGTTGAAACCTATGTAGTTCCTTTACCACATCACCCCTCCGTTTACACTATCCCTAACATACCCACAAAATCTAACTCCACATCACTTCCCTCCTACCCTGACAAATTTTGTCCTCTCCAAGACCAACTGCTGCTAAATCATTGACTTTATCACTGGCTGGACTTTCTCTCACACAGCAGGATACCCCCAGCAGCCTGGATACAATTTATCACTCACAAAGCAAAGCTCCTGATGGTGGACTCAGGTTGTACATCAAACCTTTAACCCTTAAAAGCACATACTCAAACAGCACACACTACTGACGATGGGAATGCCTCCCGAAACATGTCTAGACCATTGACAAAAAAAAATCTACGGATAGATAATTTTGATTTCAAAACACTTAACTCTGTCTGTCTCATTCTTTAGTTCATATATGTATATATATATGTATATATTGACCACCGGGAGAGAAGATACCCGACACATGTTTCTTGGTTGATAGTTATTTTTTTTCAACTACACTACTTTTAGTATAATTTTTTTCTTAAACAATGATTAGAATGAAGGATATCATACCAATAATTAGGCAATGGAAATAGAGATAGGCTAGACGCTTAGCAAAAGGATATGACAACAGATGGTGTGAGATACTAAACCGATTGGCGTCTATGTGACGGTAAACGCAGTAGGAAAAGACCAGGCATGAGATGAAGAAATGAGATAAAATGGTTCGCTGATAAGATAGGTTAGCGTAATTGTGGCCGTCATTGGAGGATATGTGACAGGACCTTCTCCTTCAGAGGAGTTATAATTATTATGATTATTGCTGTTGCTTCTGCTGATATATATATATATATATATATATATATATATATATATATATATATATATATATATATATATATTGCATTCGTCATAAATATTTGAAGCAAACCATCATTTATATAATATTACTCCTCATGAGTATTTGAACAGGCACACAATCTGTTTGCTATGCCTGAGTTGGCAGGGGTGTTAAGGATTTTGAGGAGGATAGGTCCAAATAAGGTTACTAGTAGTGAAACTTTTCTAAATAGTGAAGTGAGTTGGCCTCGATCGATTCTGAACAAGATTTTAGAAGCATAGGAAAAAAGGTTGTTTTTTTTTCTAATAAAATCTCATTTCATAAGAAAATTTTCCAGAAATATGGCACACGATGCCACAAAACATGACTAAATGCAAGTCTTGTTATATTGATTGTAAACAAATTTGGTTCTTCGGGCGTAAAATTCCTCTTTCTGAGTATGAAATATAAATGAAAACCTACTCTACAGGAGACACTTAGAGTTCTCACTGAATGCCTTAATGCAGCATTTAGCACATATAAGTGATTATGTTTTCAGTGAATTATACCTTATTTAAAAGCTCGTCATAGACTCTTAAATCACATTTAATCTTAATATCTGTGGGGAGGAGCATTAACTAGAGATAGGTGACATATGCTGAGGTAAATAGGTTGATAGATATAGTTCAGATCATTATCATCGGTTTGAGCGCAAACGGAGACCCCAAAACATTATATAAATCCATGTGCGCAAGTCTCTATATGCATCGAATCGATAATGTTCGATGATTTCCATTTGATTTGTAGTTTGACCTGGAAACGAATCTAATTAGTTCTCACATCCTTCAATCGATTTAAATCCTAATTCCCCTGCTTCGTTGGGTTTGTTGCGTAAGAAAGAGCACGTGGATTTTGGTCTGTTAGAAATAAATGAATTTAACCTCTCATGAATCTCTCTGTATCAGAGGTTCTGAACGTGAGGCGCACGTTCCACAAGGAAGCAATTTAAACATGTTGGAGAGTAATTTGGAATTTATATATTTGTGGCTCAATACTGTGACGGTTAAATGCTTGACTGGTTCATCCCTAATCATTAAATAGTACTAATTCTTGATTATAAAAAAAAAAGCTATGTTTCCTCAAGTGTGCAAGAGAATTGATTATTAATTCTTCAATTGATTACTTGGTAAGTAATGCTTGAATATTCAACTTTGTGATGTGTAAAACCAATAAGATAATTGCATTGTTGGTTCTGTATTTTACTCAGTAATGAAATTACAAAGAATGTGATTGCCCTAATGTTCAAAAATAAGCAATTCTTTTCAATTACCTCACAAAGAAGCAAGGAATCCATGTTTTAATCACTACATTTAGTCAAATAACTGAATTCGACATTACAGCCTAACAAATTTGAAACAACTTATTTGTCTTATTATTTCTAGGAAGTCATTCAAGTTCGAGTGAGGCAAGGTACATATTGGTGGAGAACCATCGATCTATATAATGAACGATGCGTCTTCTTCTGTTATTTTCATTGATTCTGTTTTTGATTCATAATATCTGTGAGATCACGTCTGTATTTTGTTAATAAAAAAACAATTGTCAGCAAATAGAAACAAGGATCTCTAGTATTTAAACAAGTTCAGAAATTTTGTAATAAAAGCATGAATGATATTGATACGACGTAAACATCTACTTATACTATTTATGAACTAAGGTAGCGAATTATTATATATCATGGCCTCCAAAACACATATGTGCGTGCAAGTGTATAATAATTACATGAATACTGCTCAAAAGAAAGAACGTTTGGTCATCTTACTTGCTAACTTCTGTCTAGAAAGAAACATTATTTTGCTCAAATCACATACACAGACACATACATACATATATGGATATGTGCATGTATCTGTGTATATGTGTGTGTGTTTGTATATATATATATATATATATATATATATATATATATATATATATATATATATATATATATATATGTGTGTGTGTGTGTGTGTGTTTTCTGTTTTTGTGTGTATGTGTGTATGTTTTTTATGTTTTTTTCGTGTTTTTTTTTCCGAAGACAACATTCTGAAATAGATATTTATACCTGGTGAAAAATCCCCCTCGTATAGCGTATATTCATCACGGGAAAAATACAGTGAGTGCAGAAAGTGTTCAATACATTCCAAAAAGTTAATTCCGCTGATATTTGCTTGTTATCGTGCTGACAATTACAAAAACAACCAATGTATCGTTCCATTTACTACAACATTCAGTTGAACATTTTTGGTTACAGTGAATGCAAAATGTATCCGACACATTTTAAAAAGTCCATTTCAAAATTCTTCCACAACTTCAAAATTGACTGATTTTGGACCAAAGCTTAAACAGTAGAAATATGTTAAAAAAAAATCGAACATTGAAAATTTATATACTGATATCTTCGATCTAAATTCTATCAATATGAAGCTATATAAGGATGCTAAAATGAACTTTTCAAAATGCGTCGTGCATATTTTGCTCACACTGTGGCCAGAAATTTCTGACAAAATATTGCGGTAAATGACACTATTAATTGGTTGCAATAGTATTTGCCAGCACGATAACGAGCAATAATTGTCAATCCATTCCTCTAATATTTACTATCCACGCACCATTAACATGAATTAAACCTTACCGATGGTTGCGCTTAAGTGTAGTCGTAGAAAATTGGCGACTTCCAATTATAGCGTTGGAACTAGCAATAATGGCGATTTGCTACAAGATAACGCGGAATCTAATTTAGTGTGGGATGTTAGATCCTTCGGGGATTAACCACATCTCAGATTATCAGCTGGATTTATTGGTAACTTTTGACAGCGAAACATGGAACCAAGACGTTGATTCAAGCACGCGAATGTATTTTTTCTGATTTGCGCAGATTAAGCTCATGTTGTCTTGATTAAGTACATTTGCGAGATCACTGGAAAAAAATTCTTAACGTGATACTGGCTTAATAGAAACTAACTAAAAACGACGTACGAATGAGTGAAATGTCTATCGTATTATTCCTAAGCAGATATTAACGTATCTCGAGTAGAAATCTCTCTCTCTCTCTCTCTCTCTCTCTCTCTCTCTCTCTCTCTCTCTCTCTCTCTCTCTCTCTTTATTGATAGATAGAAAAGCACGTCGAATTTTTTTTGACTGAACTAGAATACTTGGATCATCAAAAAGGTGAACCGAATAATTCATTTTTCACCCAGTACTTGGTACGAATGCAGATGCCGTAATAGTTGGGTAATAAGAAAGCAAGAAATAATTTGCTGTTACTTCGTGATGTATCTGTGATGATCCATGTAACCTTCAGAATCTGATAATCCAAAAAACTGCTGACCCGAGTATAGCCGTCGAAAATTGGTGACTTCCAATTATGGCGTGGGAACCAGCGGTTATCGTAACTTGGGAGGAATATTATGGTTAATATAATCTAGTGTGTGTGGCCGGATCTTTCGAAGATTAACCAAACCTAGGATTACCTGTTGTATTGCTTTGGAAACTATGAAGGCCAAACGTGGAACCAAGAAGTTAAATCATGCATGTGAGGTCACACAATGTCACCTTGATAAACTACATTTGTGAAATAACTAGGAAAACTCGGGATGGTGCTGGCGAAAAAAAAAAAAATATTTAAACTTAACATGAGACGAATAAGTAAAATAACTATTATAACGTACATAAGCAGATTTAAATGGGCTATAAATGTAAATCCCCACCCTCTCTTTCTCTCTCAATATATATATATATATATATATATATATATATATATATATATATATATAGATAGATAGATATAGAGATAGATAGATAGATAGATAGATAGATAGATAGATGGATATATAGATAGATAGATAGATAGATAGATAGATAGATAGATAGATAGATGGATATATAGATAGATAGATAGATAGATAGATAGATTTGAACACGCATTCAAACACTTCCATACCCCAAATTTAGGATGGAAAAGCTGAATCAGATATTGAAGTAGTTATAATATGATTTCTCCCGATACATGGTACGCAGGTGCCGTAATAGTTGAATAATGAGGTCCAGAAATGATTGGTTGTTACTTCGTCATGTATCCGCGTGATCCACATAACCTTCAGTATATGATAATCCAGAAAACGGCTAACCTGGGTATAGCCTTCGAAAATTGGCGACTTCCAATTACGGCGTTGGAACTAGCGGTTATCGTAATTTGAAAGAAAATTATGGGAAGCATATTCTAGAGTGTGTCGCTGGATCTTTCGGAGATTAGCCACTCCTAAGATTAGCTGCTTGATTGCTTTGGAACCTTTGAAGGCAAAATATCGAATCAAGAAGTAGGTTCGTGAATGTGAATGTGATTTCGGAATAATTTTTGATTAGTGGAATTTGTGAAATCACTGGAAACGCACCCAAATGCAATGCTGGCCATAAATGAAACCGCTTAAAAAGTTGACATTATATGAATAAGTGAAAAAGAAATATTGAACAACCGTTGCAACCAAAGATGGCGTAAGGTTTTATTTTTTGCGTACAGGCGTCTGTTTGTCTGTTTGTTTGTTAGTTTTTTCATTATCATTGAGTGTTCAAGGGCTTATGGTTATACTTTTTTCTTTACAGACTTGGAACTTGGTATCAGAATTCCACTTTTGACCTTTTTACGGCTTAATTATGGCAGGCTTATTAATAACATCTATATAATTCTAGAAGCTTTTTTTTTTTTACACTATTGTAGATTTTCTCTATTGGAAAACAGCAGTGATGTTATAGATATATTTCAATCTGACCATATTTGTTCCTCGATGGAATTATTTCATATGACTTCAAATTCTGCTGCTACAACTCTTAAATTATTATCAGTGATGGCAAATATCATAACATATTCTAAAGTATATTCAAATCTCTGTCACCCCCTCTCACCTCTCTCTCTCTCTCTCTCTCTCTCTATATATATATATATATATAAAGATACATAGATAAATAGCTGTAGATTGATTAAGAACTTGCTAGTTTTAGATTCTGAACTACGGGAGTTGCATCTTGTGATGATACGACGAAAGTTTTTAACTAAAATGTTATGATCATTTTATGGTATTCTGACGAGGGTTTTTACATGTCTTTAAAATTGATTGTACTTCAATATTTTCCCCTCGAAGCGATGAATATATAAATATAAATATATTTCAATACCTAGCGTAAATATATGTGCAGAGCTTCAGACAGAATATACTGAAGAAAATGGAATATTTTTCAAACTCCAAAACAGACTAAATTGGCCCCCGTTTGGTTGTGAGAAAACATATTCAAAACTGAACGAGAAAACAAATTAAGTTACTCAAACATTTGGATAAGAATATTTCTCCTGAGTAATTTAAATTTGAACAGCGCTCGAAATATTGAACTACTACGCACAATCCTCTTTTAAAATCATGATGTAAGAATAAGAGAATCTATTTTGGGTGCAGACATCGCAATTGGTGTCATTCCAAAGCGAAAAGAAGTATTGATCAACATTTCATCTTACCGCATCTGACAGCAAAGACAGAAAAGCATCCAAGAAGACTTACCTGTAAATAGAAAGAAAAAAAAAGGACTTAGTCTGGTTTGTTGGTAAGCATGGATTCAGTCAAAAGTGTTTTGTAATAATAGTCTTATTCTCAGCTCGATTGCAAACGATATTTTATAGCAAAACACATATAACAAGTACAACATATAAAACATTTGCACTGGAAACTTAATAAATCACTTAAAATTCGGGAAAGAATAGCAGAGATTCAACGATAGATATGAGCAGAGTATGAAGCCTATTTTACCAATATTCGAAGCGATATCAGTCAGTGAATGTGTATACTATTCATGTATGTGAACACATAATCTGACAGTCTATCTGATTATACACACATATAAATGTATATATATATATACATATATATATATATATATATAAAGAACGGAAGGAAAAAGAAAAGCGACTCTTGCAATTCCTTCTTGTGGCGAAAAAAGGCTGTTGTTCGTGCTCTTAGTATTCTAAATGTGCCTGGCTATTGTCTTTGTTTGAATCTTTCTTCTATTATTATTTTTTTTTCTCGAAATAAGAGGAAATTGCAAGTGTGGCTTTTTTTTCTTTCTCTCATTCTCAACATTTTAAGGCAGGATTGCGGAATTTTTACCAATGAATACAGAGAGAGAAAGAGAGAGAGGAGAATGGAGAGAGAGTGGAAGAAAGAAGAAGATATATATATACATATATATATATATATATATATATATATATATATATATATATATATATATATATATATATATATAGCTATACATAGACGCTTGCTTTTACGTATTTCTCTGCACGTTTACGATTCACACTCTCTTCCCCTGTCTCCATCTCTCTATATACACAGACTCACGCATGTACACACACACACACACATATATATATATATATATATATATATATATATATATATATATATATATAAGACTTAGGTCTTCATCATGTTTACTATCTAATTTCTTATTCTGATTCTTGTTATCGTACCGAACCATCAAATGTTTACGTAGAGCAATTCTTTAAGCATTGAACCCAAACTGCAAGCTTAGAACATGCAAAGCATATTTCATTCGTTTCTTCCTTTTTTTGTACTTCTTCTTTTGTTTCATCTCATTCAATTCAAATTTATTTAAACGACTGGAATTACGTTAGATTGAATGGAAGAAACAAAAGAAGTTTCGGGTTTTCTATTTTTGTCCGGTTGGTTTTAAAATCATAAAAGCCAACAAAGGCACTCGATTCGCCATTTTGCACAGTGCAAATGCTTTTTCAACGCCATTATCTTCAATCATGGCGGACACTGGCGGCCATGATTTCTATGAGAATGGCGACAAAACGAAACGAAACAAAAAAAAAAAGGACTTGGGAAGAGACGGAATAGAAATGTGTCACAAAGTGCCAATCCTTTTATAAAAGAACCAGGAAAAACGAATGGCTGGCGTCTGCATACAGTGTGTTCGCTTAATACGAAACAGTGTTACCAATTTAGCATTTGTCACGCTAAACTTAGCGCGTTCCTTGTTTTGGTAGTTTAGAGCTATTTTCAGTCAATTTTCAGCGCTATTTTCCAACAATTTTAGCCAATATCAAACTATTTTCAAAACATTTTAGAAAAGTATGGCCATTTTTAGCAATCAAAAATGGCCTTGAAGTCTGATCATGTTTTTTAGCGAATTTTGGCATTTATGGACGCTTTTGCGCGGTCTATTTAGCACGAAAAAAACAGTTTTTTTAGTTTGGCAACACTGATGCTAAAATACTGACGTTCCACAGCGTACTAAAAATAAAGCACAGTCTGAGTTACACATAAGTACACTTACGAACGAAATAGCAGAACATAGTAGAACTCTAAATTCAATTGCATGGATAACGACAAGAAGCTAAAATTATACAGGGTGTTCCATGAAAGGTGCAACCCTAAGATTAGGAAGGTAAAATTTGCTTGGTGTTTCTTAAAAGGAGCCACTTCAAAGTTGAGAAGGTAGAATTTACGTCAATGGCAATGGACTGGTCATATGGTAAGAATGGTAGCCAACCACTGAAGATCAAAACTAAGAAAGTGAATCCCCAGCGATCATATGTGAAACTGGGCCCAGCAAAAAATAAAATGGCGTGACTAACCAGACAAGTTCAGAAAGTATTGGGTCCGTGACGCCCATGATGGAAATGTCTGGCGAATTTTGGAGAAGATCTCTATCAAACGATGGATGCTAAAATTCTGCTGTTGATAATGACAATGATGATATTATATTATGCTGCAATACAGTACTTGGCAACAACAGTACCATACAGTTACAGTGATTGCATCATGTACTAATCTAATTCGTACATCTATTCCTTTATGTTAAGTTAACTACTGCATTTTCTGATGTAATGAAAAGTCTATGAAAATGAAGCTGGTACAAACCTGCATCCAAGTTGAACGAAATCACTTTTGACATCCATTATAAAGTTAAAATATGTGTTTGAAATATGTATGCATCTTTTTGTAGTATTTTTGCTAAAATTGTTAGAATGCAAATTGTCAAAAGGGCGGCTGCTTCTTTTTTTTTTTAAATGCCGTGTGCATACCAGACGTGCGTGCACAGAAACTGGCTTCCATTAATAAGTTGACTTTAATAGATCTAGGGAAATATAGGACCATATTTGCGAGTATCATATATTCACCAACAATATCCTATTAAAATGTATTAGCCTGAGTATGCAGCTATGGTTCACAGAGATTTATGAGTGTTTACAGTTACAGATTGAAATTAGCCAAATATATGAATGCAGCAGTTAAAAGACCCAGTTCTTGCCCTGAAGCAGGAACGTGATCCCAAGAAATTCGTACCAAGCGAAATATTTTTGGTATACGTGATAAAGCGAAATATACGTATTTTAAAAAAAAGAAGATGTTTTCTCATAAGTGTTTGGGGGCGCGTCTCTGACTCTGGGTGTGAAAGAGATAACGTGTTAAAATATGGAGTTGTACGTATTTACGGGAGGAATCTTCGGAATTTGCTAAACGTACAATGTACTATTATTCATAATTCTCGGTTATTCAGCATTTTGAATTAAATTATGTACTCTCGTACACATACACACACATGCACACATACACGTTTGTTAGTGCATGTTCATGCTTTGATAACGTTTTGCAGATGTATGTGTGTGCGTGTCTGTCTACGTCTGCAGTATGTAAAATAAATATGTCTGATGTCGGGGAGAAAACAGAAGTCCGAGACGTCATAGAATCATTTTAACAATTCAAATGGCAATGGGCTGGCCGTGTTGCAAGAATGACAGACAACCGATGGACATCATGATTCACAACATGGATCCCCTGTGACCACATGCGTAACCGAGACCAGCCGAGTACTAGATGGAGAGACGACATAAACAAATTCAGAAAGTAATGGTCCAGCAATGCACACAATAGAGAGAGGTTTGGCTAATCATGGAGGAAGTTTATGTCCAACGACGGACGTTAAGAGACTGGTGATGATTTAAACGTTAATGTTTATGATGTAGATCAGTGTTACATGAAGTGGGTTCGGCGAAAAAAATCTGGGGTTCCACGAGATAATTTTATTAAAAAAACGGTTTTATCATTATCAAAATAATAGATTGTGCAGCGTATCGCGTTTAATTGAATGGAAGGACCTTTTATCTTGATATCTCATTTATCTTTTTATACGCATAACATTTTGTTTCATTTATTGTCTATTCCCTTGATCCTCCAGGCGATTCGTTGCAGTCTTTCTCATCTCATAGGCCCTGTTCCACATAAACAAACACGGTTCCTAGTATCCTATGCCTTTTAATGCGCAACATGACACGTCAGAATGTTCTGTCGCCGTTCAACACAGCCAACTAGCTAGAATATCAGTCAGTAAACAAACGCCGATTGAATGGTGAGTACACACTGCTTGCATCTAACAAAGAAACTACTATGAAGTTCTAAGGATACCGATTAAAATTACAGCTTTATCGGGGAAGAAAGTCGGCGGGTCTGTCCTGATTACCAACCTTTCCCGAGCGATGTCTTACTAAGCAGGTTTTTTCCCGGTTTCTATTTTTGTAAACCCTTTGCTTCTCTTTTTGCAGTTTTTTTTAATTCTTTGATATTCTGTCAGTAGAATTCGGTTATTTCCCAATCCTTTACACAAGTGAGTCTAATTTGCATGACCCTTCATTGAATTTCTTGGAATCTATCTTTTCTTTTGTTCTTTCAATCAGTTTTAACGTTCTAGCGAGTAATCTTTCATTTTGTTTCAGTTTTTCTTCCTTTTTTTCTTTGTTTTATCTTTTTTCTGCCTTTTTTCTTTGTTCTCTCTTTCTTGTAATCACTTGTTTTTATCGTTCTATCAAGTCATCTCTCTTTTTTCCTTTCTTTCTTTCTGATTTCCTTTCTTTCTCTCTTTTCTTCTTTTCTTTCAATTTTTCTTTCATTCTTACAGCTGTTTTCCGTCGTTTTATCAAGTCATCTTTCTTTTTTTTTCTTTCTGTCTGATTTACTCTCTCACTCACTCTCTCTTCCTTTCTTTCTTCCTTTTTTTCCTTCCATTTTTTGTTTTAATCAATTATTTCTTTATCATCCTATCAAGTCATCTTTCTTTTTCCTTACTTCCTTCCTGTTTTCCTTTCATTCTTTCCTCTATTTTTCTTTCTTTTTTTCATTCAATGTTTTACTTTATCTCTTTTCTTTCTTTCTTTTTCTTTTTCACTTCTTCTTTCCTCTTTTTCTCTTTCGCCATCCAAACAGTATCTTTTCTCTTATTATTATCTTTACCACTTTGTTGGTCTTTATTTCTTCGATTTCCTTTCTCTTCTTCTTTGTTCTTGTTCACAGATTCATTTCTCTTCTTTAACTTAGCTGCCACATCCCCATTTCCTTCGTCTCCCTTCTTTCTATTCACTCATTCGTTTTTCATTCATTCACCTCAATTCGTTAACAAAGAGCAACAAAACTGGTCAACAAATCTTCAAACGAAACCACAAACTGCTTTGTGGCCAACCAACTTCTGATTTCTTCTATTCTCTCGTCTGCAAACCGGAAGACCAACCTGGACTTCGTACTTTCTATTCGTTTGTATTTTGCAGTTCCTATTTTCAAGACGTCAGTCGTCCTTCTCTCCATAACATCCACTATTTTTCTTCCATATTCAAAAACAACAACAACTTCCAACGAACCCGTTTTCCTTTTCTTTTCTATGCCAGCGTCTAATGATCAACGAAGAAGCTGATTTCTGTTTGAATAACTCGAATGTCGTCACTCGGTCAATATCAAATGGTCTTTTTATCAGCTGATGATGAAGTGGGTGAAGTAAAGATTAGCACTCATAGGGTCCCTCGAGAAAGATGAGCAACACTAAGATCCCCTAGCAAAGATCAGTACCGTTAAGGTTCCTTAATAAAGATCAGTAACACTCAAAATAACAAAGTAAAGATTAATACTACCCGATGAGGCCCTAGTTAAAATAGACACAACCAGGATGAGAATTAAATGTAAAGATGAGCAAGAATAAAACGGCTATGCAACAATTCATTCAACTCAATGTACTTGTTAAAACATTTGGGGTTTGTGACAGGGAAAATTAAATCGACGAATCGAGTTACAATCCTAGCTTTAATAGTTCGCGTTCGCTTCGCAGTAATTCCCTTGGAAAAGGGGACATTTGGGTCGAAATAGCTGCACAGGTTGGTCTCGACGACTTTGCTTGGCAACCCGTATAAGAGTTAGATAAATCTGAATTCACACAGGGAAAGGCCGACCCCTCGTCTATTATCGTGATAGGGTGGCAACGGATGGAGTAAGGAATGGGTTCCCGAAAATCAAGTTAAGATTTTCAATTTTAGAAATATCAATTTATTGAAGCTGCAAACTTCAATTTACACGTCATGTATATTATTAAGACTCCTCATTTTTTTTTTTTTAAAGTCTGATTCATTTGAATCCATGAAGGTGTATTTCAATATATTGAATCCATGGAGGAGTATTACAATATATCATTTATTGGGGCGTTTCCTCCAAGACGAGAAAGTCTACCACGGAATTTCCAAGTACCGCTACATTTTATTATGATCATTACTAAGATTGTTGTTGTTGTTGTTGTACTACTACTACTACTAATACTAATAATAATAATAATAATAATAATAATTATAACAATAATAATAATAATAATAATAATAGAGTGAAAGAACGAGAAAGGATAGAGTAAAAAAACTAGAAATATACCAGGATCTGGCAGGAGAACTGAAGGTGTGGAACATGAAAGTTGGGGTAGTACCAGTGAAAATAAGTGCACTCGGAACTGTGCCAAAGACACTGAGAGTGAGATTGGGGGAACTCGGGATAAAAGGAAGGATTGAGACGATTCAGTCCTCAGCATTACTAGGAACTGTACGAATACTGAGGAAATTGCTTGAAATATTAGATCTACGACCCCAGCTGTTAACAGTGGCCTCACGGAGGAGGAGGGGGGAAACACACAAATGGTAATGGAGGTACTAACTGTAGCACTGCTGTGATTGGTGAGATAGAGATGATATGAGAAGAGGGCTGAAGACCAGAGGAGACTAACTGTCAGTCAGACTTTAGCAATAGCCATCGGTAAACCACGGTATTGCTGAGGACTATAAGAGTGTGGAGAGGAGGGCTGGAGACCTGGGGAGACTTGCTATCACTCAACCTCCAGCGGAAACCACCAGGGAACTGGTGCGAAATTGCTGCTGCTGCTGCTGCTGCTGCTAATAATAATAATAATAATAATAATAATAATAATAATAATAATAATAATAATAATAATAATAATAATAATAACAACGCCACCCTATTTGACCACTTGTCCTTATATTCACATCTGCAAATGCTCCGAAATGACTGCTTGTTTAGCATATCATCATCTTCGTAATAAACGACTATCTAATTTTAGTGACAGACACCGCATTCGGTTCGCAGCCTCCGTCGCCTTTTCCGATGGCAGATCTCATAACCCTCAACACTGTTCAATCAATCGATCGATAATTCGATCGATCACTTTACTCTTGGACGTTAACACGCCACTGTCGGTATCATCCTACATCATGGGCGCGGCCATTATTTTATCTGCACCAAGAAATGACGTAGTTAGAAGTCGTCATCTCTTACCTTCGAGATCGACGCTATTCCATCCTGCCCGGCCAAACCCGGATATTGGTGAGCAAAGCCGTGCCTAGTTGTGGCTTTTGACTGGGACATCAAGGTTAATATTATCAACAACATCTCTAATAACACCTACCCAAAACCAAAACCAACCCAGACCTAATCAAACCCACTCTGCCGCTTCCATATCTTCAAGTCCACTTCAAAAGAGATCAAATGCAGACGATACTCCCAATTTCCAGACTTTTTCCATAGAGCATAAAGCCGACATTGTGTTATCGACTGGTATGGAAGCAGGAAATTGCAATAAGGTCTAGTCTGCTTCTGGTGATAGAATCACAGCTATGAATTCAAAAGGTTTTCGTATTTATTCGCAGGTTGGGTCGTCTGACTGTTAACGCTGATGTTGTCCTTTTTCTGAGACAGGTATCAATGTGGCCGTAAGACGTCGTCAAGTATATATCTATCGTGTTAGCAAACCTATGACACGCGTTTGAGAAGTGACATACTGTAGGTTTTTTGATGACACGCGTTGGACATCGAAAAGAAAATAATTTCATTGCATTATCCTAGTTTCGTGATTATGATTTGAATTAAAATTTATATTTTATTAAAATCCAAGTTTGATAAATATATCAGGAAAATGTACCGCTTATCAATATGAATTTACTTAAAACTACGATGCATGTTTACATGTAAGTGGCAATCCAATAACAGTATGATTTTAAAAAAATAGAAATTTCTACACACTGTGCAAAGAGATTAACCATCAATGATCAAGGAGAACAATTGAGATGACTAACTCTGCATTGAGGGATGGCAGTTGAAGATTTTGCATTTTGGAGGGTTTAAAATTTGGCAGATTTGGTTCTGAACATACCTATCTGGTTTTGAAAATAAAAGTAAACTCGGTATCTGTGGAAAATTTACAAAAGATAATCCATTACTCGTGTATTATATGATATATTGACTTGCGGTACTGGATGGGTTATTAGAAAGTCTATAACCACATCGAAGAGATGTAATACATCGAAACAGCTGTCTGTGGATGACACAATAATATATATATATATATATATATAATGAGAGAGAGAGAGAGCAGGGGAGATAGATAGATAGGAACAATAGTTACAAATTTATTTTAATCCATTTTTCCTGTAAGCAAAATCTGATGATTGATCATAAATCATTTGATTATATGGGTACCGAAGCTATTCAAATTAGTCCCAAGACAAAATAAATTTAGTCTTGTACAACGAAAAACATCTGACTACTGTGGGTTTGAAGTACCATCAGAAAATATATATTAGTATATGGTCATACCCAGACATCTAAATAAAGAAAAAAAATATGATTTCGACTTGCACCTCTGGGGAAATCACCAATTCCCGTTGGTGATTATCAGCCTCATTTTTCATGGAAATAAAAAAAAAATGAATGTTTATATGATATATATATATATATATATATATATATATATATATATATATATATATGCATAAATGAATGAATTGAAAATTGCTTTATATCATGTGGAAACTTATTGAAATGGTCCCTCATCATTACGCGGTTAATGTATCACTCGCCCTAGACAATGTAAATAGAATAACCGATTAAAGAAAATGGGGACTGCAGCACCGATAGGGTAGCTGCTTCAAAACTACGATGCTCTCACCACTAAGCTAAACAGCTGTCAGTAATACAAAGGCTCAAATAACCATTTTCACACCAAATAGTGATCAATTCAAATATTGGAAAAGGGGTGAACACTTAATAAGTCACTTATCTCAAATTTTGTTGGGCAGTGATCTCTAAAAACCCACGTTAAAAAAAATGTGTGAATGTTGTTCGGCACAAAAAAGAAGCCAATTTAGCATAAACCTAAATTGCAAAAATCTTATTTAGTGAAGTAACTTTCAATTTTTTTCCTTTTCTAGACACAAAAGGCGTAAATGTTCAACTGAATATTTATCTGACTCCATTGGCTCGGTTTGAACGCGTGATACATTATCAGCGAGCCAACTTAAATACTGAAGAGACCTATGTTGATAGGGTTGGCAATAGTTTTGCTCGACAATTTATAATGTCAAGATTGGAGAAGAAACACAAATACTAAATAGAGAAAGCCTGCAGCTGCAAATAATTTAAGGAAGAAAATAGCTACGATATCCATGTGGTAGGAATAAGCTCAAGTCGAGAGGCTATCTTAGATTAATTTAATAAACATTAATCAAGTAGTGGCTTTACGCTTGTTAGGGCGACAGCCGTCCACGCCCAGGCTTCATATATCTCGTTTCCTCGTATCAGCCAGCACTTCGAAGTTCTTGGATAATTGCTATGTGTGAAATAGATTTAGGAGCAACAAACACCCAAAGTGGCGTCACATACTTCACCCTGTGCTATTTCACCCGAGAAAAGATGGATTTATGTCTTCCCGAATGATCTTTTAATCTTTCAAGGACATCTTTTTTCAGGTAAGTAAAATATACATAATAATCGTAACATAACATTGGTTAGATTTTCCCCGTTTTTCTCTCCAAATATTTCGCTCCTGATTTGACGTGGGGCTTCATCAGAAGGCTTTTCAAAGGGCATTAGTACAAAGTGAATGTAGATCTCAGTCGAAACTTGCTTTACTTGTTTCATTTTCTGAGCTGCTAACCTCTCGGCCACCGGCATTTTGACTTAATAAGCATTGCTGTATTTAAATAAAAAAAAGGAGATGATATACGTGTTTCGAGTGCAGATAAAATTGAAGGCCATTCTATCAGAACAATTTATCAGTTCGAACAGAGATCTGAAGCAAAACGGCTTTTCTGAAGTACAAATTATAAACCCAGAATTTTGTTTCTTCTGATTTTTTTTAATTTTTTTTATTTTTTTGCTTTTTTTTCTGTTGCCTTCGCCTCGCAAACTCGGTGTCCATGCGTCATGTTCAGCTGCTGGTTACCGTTGTTCAAATAATTCATCCTTTGCCGGACCATCAAACTCCCTGGAAAGCGTTGCAAATCAATCGGCTGATTCATCTTTTATAAACACATGAACGAAACAATATAATACACACATACCACATAACACGCACACATAGACACACACTCACACACTCGTCACTAATGCACTCACTAATACACATGCATAATTGCGTGAGTGTTTGTTCTACATCATAGCGTTTCAATATATTGCAAGAATCGATTTGCATACAAATGGGTGGAAATGGCTTGTGCTGAGGAACACACACACATACATACATACACACGTACACACATACACATACACACGTGTGGAAGGTTAACCTTTTAACTGCAAATGATTTCAATTTTCTATGGCTCAATTTTAAAATACAGACTATTTTCTCCGTAAACAATGGACCCCTCCACTTTTTCCGCTTGTTCTCATGTTTATCCATTCCTGACTTTAAATCAAATAGTGCATCGTTTACGGGTAAAACAAACTGGTTGGCTTATTTTTGCGACACTGTGTATAATCAAAGTTAGCGCAGTATTTACAACATGGCTTCTGAATTAATCCAGCTACAGTTAAGGGGTTTACACGTATACTCCTGAGATATCGCAGGTTCGTCCCCAGACCTCGACACTAAGATTAATATCGCAATAAAGAGAATCACACGAATGTTTGAGGTTTCCCAGTGCAAATAAAATGCATGTTTGCATTATACTGTTGTCATTCAAGTCCGTAGAAGAATTAAGTCAGCAAAAAAATGACTTAATCAAAAATGCTTAATTGCAAAAAAAAAAAAAAAAAAAAAAATGCTAATTATCATTAGAGCCATCAGCAAATCATAAGTATATAAGCTGGAGGGAGGGCTTGCCTCAATCTTGATGGCCCCTGACTGATCAGGGTGGAGATTGCTGAAGACTTTGACTTAAGGGGATGTTGCGTCTGGACTGATCTTCTATCCAGACCACTAAAACTTCCTCCATATTAGCAATAAGCCTGGTTTGCTTTCCCATCATTCGTGTGTTCACTGAAGTAGCACTTTTAATTTCCGTAAAGAACTTGGGTAACTGTACAGTGCAAGAGGCCTAGCTTTCGGCCTCTCGGCGTTCCATATGCCTCCCTCGCTAAGATTAATAATTTCTAGCTTTTGATTTAAAAGGAGAGACGTACGATTCTTCCTTTCACTTGAACAGTTAGAGGCCATTAATTGGCCTAATTAATAGTTCTCGATTGCGAAGCTGTTATTAGATTAAATAAATGATTAAGTCTAATCAATTTCATCTGAGTTTTCATTTTTTTTGAGAAGCGACATGAAATCGTTTAAGCAAGAGAGTTCATTATTTCTGATGGTGAATAGGAGATTTTATAACTGCAAATTTGTTACATTCAAGTGGACTTATCAATAGTAACGGACAGAGAAACACTAAACGTTATCATAATATTAGATTGAAATATTCATGTTTAAAATTAAATCATATCAATAGAAGTATGCACGAACGAGCATGTGCACACACTCATAATGAAACACACACACACACACACGCGCGCGCGCGCTCACACACAGAGGCCATTTCTTTCTTTACGGTGTTTCATCCAAGGCCGTTAGCATATGTCGTAGAGAACAAATCTGAAAGTCAGACCATAGATGTGCTAGTTCGATCTTAAGTTCCTTTGAAATCTTAAAAGTATTTTAGAAGCCTTTTCCTTTGAAAGTTCCAACCTTCAAAAGCCCTCTCCCCCGAAAGGCTGCTCATTTAATCCCAACGTTGAAGCAAAATAGAAATTCACTTATGCGATGGATGCGCGTTTCTATTCTGACATAGTAAATTAGAATCCCACGTTTCGATGACGTAATAATTGGATGTCACTTAAGCAACATCAGATTCATAGAAAGGGTGGTTGGGAATGCTTTGAGGAGATGGTTTAAGGCGTTTGTTATGTCGATCTGTTAGGAAATGACAGTGACTTGTGCTATAGATATAAGCACATTGTTAAAGAAAGCATAGAAATACGATAATTCAAGTTCAGTGGAATTCAAAATTACGTGATTTTATGATTCAACATAAGTTTCTTGCTAAATTCGTACACAAAATAGATTATATATCCCCTATTAAACTATTTTATATGTTTTCCAGTTGAAAACGCCAGCGATGTCATAAATAGAATTTATTCTAACCATGTTTACTGTTCGGCGGATTTCTTTCACATTTACTTCAAATTTTGACACTACGGATGTTCAGTTCTTGACTGTAATAACGATTTCATATTATTTTTCTAACTATGAGATCTCTTCTTGGGTGGAACCGGTCTCACGTAACGTTCTTCCACTTAAAGTCGTCGTGGTTTTCAGGAACCTAACCATAATGTTAATGGGGGAATCGGTAAATGTGCGTGTGTGATAGTTGAAGTGTGTCTGTATCTGTGGGAATATGTTTGAGTGTTGATAGCCGTCCGATTTATTTTGGCAGCCTGTTTATCCATTTACGAATAATGGTGCATTATGATATTACGATAAAAAAAAAACTTGGAAGATTAACTTGGCTTAGAACAAATCCTCATCCCAAAAACATTCCATCTCAAATCTTTAAAGTAACAACATAGAAACGAAGATATTAATACGATATTGTTTCAATAGATTTTACAAATACCTAAATTCTTGGCACCTAACCGGGCCAGGGAAAGTGCACTTTGCTAATTTTCGAATTGGAATGGAATTGACGGTTTTACAAAGCTGCTTCCGCGATTCTAGTTAAGAATACCGACGACAGGCTGTGAGGGTAACTATTGTCTAATCCACTTTCTAAGCCGACTACCAAGATAGATAGATAGATAGATAGATAGATAGATATGAACGGGTATCGATAGATAGATAATTTGATATGGACAGTCACGATTAGATAGATAGATATGATCAGACAGGGATAGATAGATAGATAAATACATACATACATATGAACAGAGATAGATTGATAGATATGAGTAGATTGAGATAGATAGATAGATAGATAGATAGATAGATAGATTGATACATACATACATACATACATACATACATACATACATACATACGTACGTACAGTACTGTCAAAATGTGCACTTTGTTCATACATACGTAAATTGACCTAGAAAGTCTGACATACATTCAAATGGACAGTGCGTGTTGTCAAAGAAGTCATTATTCTTGATCTTGTCTTTTACGCTGACATGAAAAAGCAGACAACAATGGACAGAGTGAAGAGTATTGTTACTCGGCGTACTTCAATATCAATGTTACAGAAGGATTGAGAGTTCATCAAGTCCTAAGGGTTTTGCGAAATTCATGAAAATTCTACTTTTGAGTTCGTTTTTTTTTAATCCCCAGTTTCACCACCAGTTTAGTGATGGTTGACAAGCTTGTGATGTATCATGATGGCTGTGATGATTTTGATCCTCACTGGGTGTCCCAATACAATGGCCTGTATATATAATATATATATATATATATATATGTATATATGTATATATATATATATATATGTATATATGTATATATATATATATATATATATATATATATATGAACAATAGTTACAGATTTACTTTAATCTATTTTTCCTGTTAGCAAAATCTGATTTTTGATTATAAATCGTTTGATTATATGGGTACTAAAGATATTTAGATTAGTCCCAAGATCAAGTAAATTTAGTTTTGCACAACGAAAAACACCCTACTACTGTGATGGAAATGACCGTGGGTTTGAAGAACCATCAGAAGATATATTAGTATATGGTCATACTCAGACATCTAAGTAAAAAAAAAATATGAATTCGACTTTAACTAGCATCTCTGGGGAAATCACCAATTCCCATTGGTAAATATCAGCTTCGTTTTCCATGGAAATAAAAGAAGTAGATGTTTATACTAATATATATATATATATATATATATATATATATATATATATATATATATATATATATACTACTACTACTACCAGCATGATTGCTTCAGAAAATCTTTCTAAATTAACTTTTTTCTCCTTCATCATCATCGTCGTCAGCGGCAACCTTTCACCGTCCATCGTTGGACAAAGACGTTCTGCGAGATCAGTCAGACTTTTCTATCATGGGCGTTGGGGAGCCAAAATACTTTCTGAACTTGTGCAGTTCGTCACGCCGCCTCTTATTTTGCCGGGGATATCTAGGGATCCACGTTGTGAGTCGCGGTGTCCCTTGATTGTCTGGTATTCTTGCAACATGAGGTTGTTGATATGCGGTCACAAATTCTGATTACAAGAATGGTTTTTCAACCTTGTCCTAATCACGGTGTCTCAAGTGTACGAAGATTTTTTTCTTCAAAGCGCTCAAAATCAGAAAATACCGTACAATTGCATTTATCTTCATGTGCCTCTGGTTTATGCTGCATCGTCACTTTCACCATTATTATTATTATTGTTGATAAAATCTCATCCGTTAGTACGAAGGCAAAGTCTACAATCTTGAAATAAATTAATTTAACTTGTTTTTTTTTTTTCATTTCAATAATTTTCTAGTATTATCAAAATTTTCGGATATCCCACGACGTCCCTGGAAGCCAACCGCAGCGTCGTAGGGAGCTAACCAATGTTCTCCATGGCACCGTTGTGTACATTTTCGAAATCACTGGATTATAACATTGTTGTGGCTAAAACACCAGAAACTTCGACAAAATCAAAAACTATAAGAGAAACACCAACAGCAACGAAAACGACAGTGTGTGCAGCCCACTTTTTTTGTATGTTCAGTAATATCCGTGTCACCTTCTCTGATGGAGTCGTTTGGTGCGGTCTGCAAACCCCCGCCCCGCAAGTGACGCCTGGAGAGAAGAATTATTGACCGTATAAGTTGATGTAAAGGAGAAACAAAATGATAAGAGGTCACGAATTGTTGATTTGGAGACACAAAATCGAAGACAATAGAGTGCACAGACTTTACAAGAATGGAAGAAAAGAAAACTTAAATAAGTAAATAAAGATCTTTTGTCATAAAGCCGGACAAGATTTTCAACAAAGTGACAGAGACGCGTAGGCTTTATAATGGGCTTAGTCTTTATCAACACAGAGTTAATCCGAAAATCAATTGCAAATCAAGAAAACCAGTTGAAAAAAACACGATGTCTGGAACTTATCACGTAATACCACCTTTTTATTCAAATTTCGAAGTACAACCTCTCTACCTTTGTAAATAACTCTGTAGACTTTTGTAGCGGGGTGAATAAACAGATGAGAGACTTATTTAGAACCGGAGAAGTACTTTCCATTCTGATCTTATATTTAAATCTATTGATTATTTTAATATGTATGTATGGATGGATGGATTATTGGATCGATGAGTGTGTGTTGGTACGCATGACGAACTTAAAGCCCTTAGAAATAAAAATTATACACCGACTATTTTTATAACTAGAAGTGTTAAGATCACATGGAATTGTTGCGCTGCTAATGGATTATGAATGAAACTACAGTTATCCAAAACATTCTTTATGAAACTAATGTGAGAAATTTCAGGTTAAAAGTGAAGAGGCCAAGTAAACACAAACACAAGGAACGTGCACATATACGAACACATGTGTACCTGAAAAGATTATTAGATACAGTAAGTGCAGAAAGTATCGGATACATTTCAAATAGTTCATTAGAGCAGTTTGAAAATTGACAGTATTTTGATAAAAGTTTTCAGATATTTGTACATGAAATTTCAATGTTCACTTTTGCTACGATATTTTTTTTTAAAGATTATTCTAATTTTGATCCAAATTCAGTTAAATTGGAAGATGTATAAGCATATTCAAATGGACTTTTCGAAAGAACCGGATATTTCTAGCTCTCGCTAAAGATAGACTGATAGATGCAGTGAAGTATATCACAAAGAATTGATTAGGAAAGTTTCTTAGAACCTTCGTTAGTTTTCCTCAATCCTATAAGATTATCTCTTGATAACTTATATCGAGTTTCCAAGCAAGGGATTCAATAGATAAAAAAGCGGAAGAGAAACGGAAAAAAAGAGATTTAAGTACAGGTTTCTTTCCGCCTTGAATATATACAAAGTTACACATAATGAAGTTACGACAGTAACTATGTTCGTAAATTATACGAAGATGAAACTTTGAGGTGTATGCGATGTCGCTCCTGTGATTTTCCTAATGGTGACATGAAAAAGAAAGCCATGTCTTGGTTAGACGTCCAAATTAGCACCTGTCAATATGAAGGGAAACGCTTGCATTCACCGACTAAATATTTCATTCAACCAATACGTCGATGAATAACAAGGAAGTAAGTTTACTGTATTATTATGTAAATAGGTAAGTAAGATCTACGGTTCACAAAGCGAGAAATACATTTAATGTTGTTATTTTATATTTTTTTAAATAGATGTTGATCTTCTTAACCGTGATAACAATACGACGTGGATTATATGATATGAATGTGATTTCGATTTATATATTTATGTGGGGAGAGCAAAAATTTAATTTTAACAAATTTATACACCATTCAAAATGGAACCAAAGACAGGAAAATAAAATGGAAGTGAAATATTCGAGCAGAATTAAACATCTAAAAGTAATATGCAAACTCTTTGTCAATTCTTTGCTGCAAAAACTAAGTCTAAACTTTTTAGTAATATTACCGGAAAAGAATTAGAAAGGAGGACGCTCTATTGTAATCTTTGCAGAGAGTCTAGGATTTGACTTTAAATCCACACATGTCAGCTACATTCTCACTCGAATTGATAATAAACCTCCACGGTCGACTTCGTCGTCTGCCAAGGAGAAGGAGACTCCAACAGAACACCGACTAACTAAGAAACTCCCACAGAGGGAGTTGCATGTAATTCCTTGGTTGAAAAGGTAGGGTCGGTCATGCTCACCCAAAACACCACCTCAAAACTGTATAACGCAGGTCTGGGAGCCACTGCATGCCTGTCTCTCTCGCATGAACCTCGCTGGAAAACCCTCTTAAAATGTTGTTCGCAAAGGCAAGCCGTAATATATATATATATATATATATATATATATATATATATATATATATATATATATATATTTGGTGTTTCTTTGCATTTGCACGCATGCGTGTCTGTGTGTGTTTATTATACACGTGTGTGCATATATTATATAAAAATGTCCCTATCACCTTTTTTTAAAAAAAAAAAAAAGATAACTAATGATTAGACACACAGTTGAAAACCGGGAACTTTTGCAGACACCTTGTATGTACGTTGATGAGTAATTACATAAAGTCTCCTGTAAACATGCAAACACTCTTATAAATAAGACGGCGCTTATCTCTTTGAACAGCACTAAATCCGCTTACCCAGGAAGAAAGCATTAGAAATACTTTTGAAGTCGGCAGAACGTGCACCTGTACAAGTTTTGCAACTTTGGGCTTTGTTTGAAGTGCCTTACTAACGAGTCGCCGAAAGTTTACCTCCACATGCGTTGCAAAGTCATAGCAGTTCCTGCTTTTATGTCCATGAACCACCTATCATTACAATCAGCAAAAATGCCTATAAGGGTTCCTTATTGGTTTGTATACGTATAATCGGGCGCATTTAGTTGGTGTCGCGTGACGAGTTGATTGTTTTAAGCCGCACGGGAACAAACCAGAGCTGATAGAACAAAGGAAAAAATATAAAAGTAATGCAATAAATAAAAAATTATTTGTCATCACAGTCAGTAACTGAACAACCGTAGCGTTAGAATTCGAAGTCATAAAAAAGAAATTCTATTGAAGAATAGATACGGTCTTTTCTTTTTATTTATGACATCGCAGGTGTTCTCCACTCAAAACATCTAAAATCAAGTAATCTATTCTAGAGAATCTTGAAACTCACCCAAAAAAGGGTCAAGAATCAAAAAAACATTTTCAGAATGTGTCTAGTGAAGTACTGATGCCAATTTTCAAATCAAAACAGTATGACCAGAAGCTCTGAAACACGCAAACACAGGTACATATACAAGAAATGATGGAATTCTTGCCATCTCTAGAGACTATGTTTGTTTAATATTTTGTTTGTTTTTCGTTTTTTTTTTTTATATATACCCTCAAATTTCTCCTGAGTCCAAGTAGTTCTGCCTGCCAGGCAATCTATCTGTCTACACTATCACCTATAAATAAGTACGCCTCGACAATTTTTTCATAGAAAAACTTAATTTTCTACTGAACCGAACATACCAAGATTTTACTATTTCTAGAGGAGTATTACACACTTAGAACAGATATTATTATTAGTCATGTAGTGGGTTCTATAGAGTAACCAACCAGACTTACAATGTATAGATTTTGTCTTTTGAGTCATTAATGCATCGCTTGAAAGCCACTATCCTCCTTTAGTCGCACGATGTTCTTTCATTCGCTCACCTGAACATTATGCACTCTGTTGAGCCGACTGCAACCACTGACCAGATAACTCGTCTTTGCAAGTCGTCAGTCAAAGGCCCCCGGTGAGATGAGAAGTCGTCATTGTAATGCCATAGACGAGATAAATCGTCTTACGATCAGTGTTCTTCTTTTATACGTATATGCACATAATATCAAACTCCCCAGCATTGGAAATCTGTAACCAAGAATATGAATATGTTCCAGCCCTAAAATAAGTGCACCCCAACGAAAGAAGTTATTTGAAATCAGTATTTGGTGTGACCACTTTTAATCTTTATTATAACTGCTTGCAGTTTTGACGACATTAACCTCACAAGATTTGCACAAACAGTCACTGGAATATCTTTCCAACCCGACATTAAGCGCACTTTCAATTCTACCTGATTGGATTCACTTTCATCCATCAATCTTCATGATATCTCTAAAAGCTCCCCTTGAATATGAATCGAATGTTTTGGAAAGATAGGCTGTGATCTACAAAAGGAAATTTTCAAATTTCAGCGTGGGCCCAGGGATTCGTTTTCAAGGAGATAGAGAGATAGAGAAAGAGAAATTATTTCATTATTTTACAGCTGTAGGGCTTAAAAACTGAACGTAATATAAAGGCTAAATTTAGATTTGAAATAGAAAGCACGTGATTGGTCTATGATTGCCTGCTCGGTTCTTTTTTTTTTTTTAGTGTCTTTCAGAATGACACCCATTTTTTTTTCCGGACGTCCATTCTAGAACCTCACTGTCATTTAGGCTCTTTTAGCGTTGGCTGATGAACCTGTCGTACAACGGAGTTATCATTATTGTTATTAATTATTATTATTATTATTAGTAGTAGTAGTAGTAGTAATAGTAGATTTCAATTGAAGGATGTACGTGTATTTATTCACACACACACACAATATATATATATAATTCATAAATCAAACATCATAAGTATGTATATTGAAAAACATATCATGTGTATATACTTCAGTGCGATCTGCGGTTTCAGGTATATAGAGAGGTTATGTGTTTATCTATAAGCAAACAATCAAATGATCAAAGAGGGGGGAGTGAGAAAAAAGAGATTATGTGTACACGAAAAAAAAGGGAGATAGGGAAAACAGAATAAATTAATTTGTATTCATTCATTATCTATCTATCTATATCTATCTATATATATATATCTTCAAGGTGGTTGGAATGACAAAGACTTCATGATTATCGATTGTTCCCTGTTTATTTCATACATCGGTCATCGCTTAACACGAAGCGACGATTGCCGCTGTGAAACAAAATGAAAAGATTCAATCAAAAAGTACACCCCAAAAAAAGAAAAAAATATTGTTGCATTAAAAAGATAAATAAGTAAATAAATAGAAACGTTTTGAAAAGTAATAGAAAATAGCCGTAGACCAAAGAACAAGAAAAAAAGGTCTGGTAAACAAAATTGAAAAAAAAATTCTTACAGATCGTCAGGTTGTATTGAAAGAAACGATTAAAAATAGAAACAAATTAAAATCAAGTCATGATCAGATTCAAAAGCCATAACAGAATTTTGAAGTGGAAAACACGTCAATAATCTTTTGTATTTGTCCGTATATTAAAAATGGATTTAATATTCACACGGGCAAACACCCAATAGTAAGTGTCGAGAACAACGGATCACTTATTAATCCCTCAGTGCCAAGTACGTTTCTTGGGTGGCATAAGTACGTGATACTTTTATTTTAAAAAAACTAAATGATGCCTAGTATAAAATACGGTCAATATCCAATACATTATGATGGTTGTATAATGAACTGATTGTATTTTGACACGGCCCCGAAAATGATAAAATAAAGCAATATTTTGAAATTATAGCTTACTGGAATATGGCGTTTGATCAACACTACTGGGGGCCATGTTCTGTTTTTTAATCCCCCGAATGGTTACATGGTAAACAACCAATGGTCCGAACAAGAAAAATTCATGTATATCACCATAATAGCAAATTCTTCATAAAACATGAAACCCATTAAATTATAGCAATTATATTAGCAATTATTGGGGAAATTTTTGAAGAAATATATTTTGTGTTTACATTAGTAAAGGTTGATATATATATATATATATATATATATATATATATATATATATATATATATATGTGTGTGTGTGTGTGTGTGTGTGTGTGTGTGTGTTCGCAAATATGGTCTGGCGATTGCACCACGGGCATGAAACTGAAGAAAACAAACAGGGCAGAAACATAAACGTGTTTATGTAGCGAATCCTCACTTCATTATATTCTAAATCAACTAGATGTTTAATGTTGAATACATCGAGCACATTATGAAATAAACCCATCACACTTCGGATACTGTATTATATCATAATGTATTCCTGATTTTTTTTTTTTTTTGTGTATGTTCATGTTTTTTTTTAAGAATAAACCCATAAGTTTTTAGTGGGGTTCAATTTACGTAAGTTTATGTTGGTTCAAGCTAAACTGAGATGTTAGTCTGTTTTTGTTGTTTTCACATCAGACTTTTTAGTGATCAATGTTCAAACAAAAGGCATAGAAATAACTAATTCATTGACCACTTCAACAAGGCATATATATATATATATATATATATATATATATATATATATATATATATACATATATATATATATATATACATATATATATATATATACATATATATATATATATATATATATATATATATATATATATATATATATATATATATGGCCTAATTTCTTGAATAATTCGTTTTGTGGCAATAAAGGATATTTTTCAGTAATTCTTAAAATCCAGACAACAACATAACTGAAAATGAAGAAAGGAAGAAAGGGAGGAATGCAAATTAAAAGACCAAAGAAACACACAAGGGAAAAAACATCCCAGTAACCTTTTGTACACCTACTTTCGCACCAAATCCCGTTCGACCAGGTTAACGCCTACCAGACAAGGGGTGCCATTATTGGTTTTCCAGCGATGATCAGATCGGAATTTATTACCATTACCATTTCGGAAAGGTCGGTGCCATACTTATTGTTATCGATTAGGTTTTTGGGCAATACTACTTTACACGCTTTTTATTTGCCTTTTTAAGATTTGGGTTGTAAAATAAGTATCGGTTGGAGTTATTTTTGATTGAATATTTATCATTACTTTTTCATTTATTCTTCAGTATACATTCATTTGGGAAATTATGAATTATTTTGTGCTTTAACAAGTAATAAAGTTCGCCAGAAGGAGAGAGTTGGGCTATTATGAACAGTTATGAAGAAAACATCGTAGAGAATTAAGAATGTTGAGAAAGAAAGAAAAAGAAGCAAACAAAGGAAGGAAGAAAGAAAGGGAGAGAAAAAGCAAGGAAATAAAGAAAGAGGAGAAGAAACAAAGAAAGAGGAGAAGAAACAAAGAAAGAAAGACATAGAAACTATGCAAATTGATCCGTGAAAGGAACTTACTAAATATTGCAACTTGGGGGGTGGCTTTGGTGATGGTTGTAACTTAATTCCTCCGCACCCCTGACCGAATCATTCTCCTGTCTTCTTGATGCGTATTTTGAAAACGAAAAAAAACTTGATTTCTGTCATGTTTAGACAGAAGACGTCAAAATTCTAAATATCTGATATGATCTTATCATTGATAAATATCTCACTCTTCAAAATCCCATCCATTACATACCTATCCGATATATATATCTATATCTATCTATCTATCTATCTATCATATATATATACATATATATAATTTCAACGCAGCTCCCTTCATATATTGAGGTTAATGTACAATTTATCCCGGAGGAATAATTCATTTATGTTTCATAAGAATCGGTTTAGTCTATTTATACCAATGTCACTTTCAATATACTTTTTCATATATTCTTAAATTGTGATTCTTAAAACACTCAAAGTTGATTCCAATTATGCAGTAACGAGTAAAATGTATGAATTCGAATGAGTTTAACTTGGAAAGATGTGTGTGCTTATTTGTAAATCCTTTTCCATAGACCTACATATCTATATCCGTTAATGCATACCCACGAATATACATACATATATATGTATAAGTCTAATAAATTTGACATGATTATATGAGTGATTGAAATCTCACGTTCCGACAGCCTAATATATATATTTTTTGCTTGGACTTTTAATGTCAGTGTTCTAATTGGATGTATCTTTATCGCAGGAGATAAGATTTAGGGCGAACGGGCTGATTCATCGTGAGAGATTGTCACTCATGGCTACCAAAGGATTGAGGGTTGATGACCAAAGATGAAATATTAGACCTCCGAGAAATGAAAAAGGATTATTGGAAACGGAATCGTTGCCCTTGTTTACGAAAGTATCAACCCAGACGTAGATTGATACGAAATCATGATAGAGTGCCGTGGTCAGCCAATCGGTTCGTTAGGGTAATGACTTGGTGTTATTCTATTATCACCGTCTGCGTACTTGAGCTGACCGTAGAAAATAACTAAGTATGGGTATGAACACATTCACACACACACATAGATGGATAGACAGACAGACAGACGCAGAAAGATATATATATATATAGATAGATAGATAGATAGATTGGGAGAGAGAGAGAGAAAGAGAGAGAGGGCGAGAGAGGGTAGGGAGAGAGAGACTGTGAAAGATAGATGGATAGATTGTGAAAGAATGAGATTGTTGGATAGACTGGGAAATATAGAGAGACTGACAGACTGTGATAGAATGAGATAGATAAATGAATAGATAGATAGATAGATAGATAGATAGATAGATAGATAGATAGAATGAGGTAGAGAGATAGATAGTCAGACAGACTGGGATAGATAGAAAGACAGACAAACTGAGATAGATAGATAAATCATGGTCAGATGTAAATATCTATATTCATGTAAATTGAAATTTCTATAGGACGTACGTAAAAGTGTTTGGGGGTGTTTTCTTCTACTGGACTGTAGATCAAGAGAAACTTAAATTAGAGATAAATTTCAAGTACTGAATTATTTCCTGAATTCGAATACCAAAAGCAGACGCAAGAAATGAATTCTGCTTGAATGACAGGCAGAAAATCAGATGTATATTGGAAATGATTAAATTTTTTGCATCATACTGGACAGCCAAATTAAAAACATTCTGAATTTACCAGAAAACAGAAGTAAGCTAGTTTAGTGAAATAGTTTTCGATTATTACACATTTATTACACATTTATTCAAATCATCTTCGTAAAAAAGAACTACTGGTGAAACTCGAGTAAACTCAAGTCCAAATAATAATCTGAAATCAATTGTTGTCTTCAATTTAAATTATTTACTTCTGTTAGAGGCTGTCAACCAAAATTGTCAACAAATGTTTCTTCAGTTTTTAGGTTGGACTGGCTGGCCAGCAGTATATATAAGAATATATGTATTACGAGGGCAGGTCGCACCAATGGAAAATTCAAACATTCACATCTTATTATATCTAGAAAAACGTTTCCTTTTTAGTTTTTAAAAACTCTCACCCTAAACAGAATTTTAGTGGATGGTTTAATTAGCAATATAATTTCATGCTAAACTGATACCTTAGTTTGTGTCTGGCAGTATTAAATCTTGCCTTGTAGAAATTCAGACATGTTTAGTGATCACTGTCCAATAAAAGGCGAGAAAAGTTAGTGGCTCATTGAAGATCATTTTTTTCTAAATTCTTTAACTGATCACCCCAAACATGATACGATGCCCAAATACGTGGGTTACAAGACAGTCTCCATTTATTGACTAAGCCGACCTGTTTGTTTAAGTTTGTCATCTTGACAAAAACTTTAGCAACTACTTAGTTTCCATCTGAAAATAGTCTTGCAGTACATAACGGAAAGTGTTTAGGTACAGCAAGGTACGTCAGATAAAAAAAAAATTGCTAACAAGCAGACATGCAATTTGACAGTTTGGGTGATTTGGGATTTACATTGTTAGCTACCAAGAGACTGACGGTTCTTTTGATGTTTAGTATATATATATATATATATATATATATATATATATATATATATATATATATATATTCCTTGGTACGTTTCAGTGCATTTTCATTCATTCGTTTTTATGCTGTTTAGTGTAGCATAGGCAGACGCTTCTTTATTATATATAAGCTTTGTACACTTGCCAATGCAAGCACACATAACATTCATGTAAGTAAACACAAGCACATGAGCGTAAACAAGCCCATATTTAGAGTACAAAGACTTAGCGATATATACAAGTGAGAACGTCTATAGGTTTAACCAGCCGTAAGTGGATCCAATTATGATATAATTTTGCTTTGAGTACGGTTCTTCAGATTGAGTTATGATATATATATATATATATATATATATATATATATATATATGGAAAATCATTCCGTGTCTTAAAATGTCCGCCTTTTTTTTTCTTTCCTTTTTTTTTTTTGGTTGTTGTTGTTGAAAACGCCAAGAATTCCTTGGCTCCTGCAACTAATTGTCTTCAAAATATCAAATTAGTTTTAAATTCGCACTGTTATTAAGTTGATAGAATGAACGCACGAACGTGCTCGCGCGTAGTTGCCATCATTTCTAAGTCAATTCCCCCTCGATAAAGCTACCCGCTGTTTACCACCGGTTATAAATTTTACCATTGGTAAATTCCATCAGGTTAAATTCCATCAGATTATATTGCCTCAAAACATCCATGTTTACTACCCCATGTAAATGTTACCACTGGTAAATTCCATCAGATTATATTTCCTCAAATCATCCATGCGTCTCAGTTTACGTTCTGTTATTCAGTGTCAAAGGAGATTTAGTATTCGATTTTTTATGACATAGATTTGTGAAAATATATGAGCCAACTATACAAATTGTAGGATTGTAATATATTTATTTTCATTCATTTACAAGAAGAGCAGACGGTGTTGTATGAGAAGATCTTTTTTCAAAATTTTACAAGTAAATGTATTGTATGTATTCCTGGGTAATCTATATAAACAAAATAATATGGAATGTATAGCGCCACGCCATCGGCCGTTGAGAGTCCATTGCTGGCCTCTCCCATTTCCTTGCGTACAAGTTGAACCTTTATTTTCATTTGTGTGTGACTGTACTTAACTACTTTAACCACAGTCCATAAAATATCCATATCAGTAATTCGCTTACTTGCAGAAATCCAGATTTTGAAGTGAACCCTAGCTAAAATTAACAACAGTTACTTTTCGGGACAAAAATTGAGCGAATTCAATTCTGAACAAAGCCATTCGTTTCCGGGTATGAAGATTGAGTACTGAAGGAGAATTTACAAAAGATAACAAATCACACAGATGGTATGACACGACTTAAGTATGCATAGATGATAGATTTGGCCCCAAGACCATGGTTTGATGGTGGAAAAAAAGTTATTCAGTTTTTTTTGTCCGGAAGCTAACCAATATAACCCATGACTACAAAGTTGGTCTCGTCTGAAATAAGATATCTGGCAACCCTGAATTCAGATTGTGGCACAGTAATCTTCAAAGGGGCTAAATAGCACACAAGTTTCAAGTCTACATTTGACATTCTGTATTTTAAGAGAACTCCAACAACAATGAATGGTACTAGCCAAGGATAAGCAGAGTGAAGCTGTTCAACTCCCTTGCTTGTTTAACCTAATGAATAGACGATATCATTAGCCATGCTTGCACATTGTATTAATTTTTCAACATCGTGTTCTGTTCTTGTGAATCTAAGCTATGTAAAATGGTTTAGAATAAATGAAACGTGAGAATTTTGATGAAACTGCAATAAAGGAGGAATTAAAAAACAAGGAAAAAAAAAAGATGGGCGAAGAATTTAAACAGCCAATCCACTTGCTACAAATGCTATTGGATAATCCAAAGGAAAAATAACTGATGATGAGCCATTAAACTCGTAGACATATTTGCATCTACCGTATTTTATCGATGTTGATGCATAATGAAATTGTTATTGCTTGTGTGAGTTGATAAGGTGTTTCATTGTAAATAAGTTTGCCTAAAGGATTCTGTGCCCAAGTGGATAATTCTCTACGAAATTCTGAGATAAGATACAGATAGCCCCCACCTCTGGAAGACACGCTTCATGCTTCTTTTCTCTACTAAACCGGGCACAATGGCGCCTTACTGATGACTGAGTAACTGCATGGGAGATTATATCATCAGGAATGTGCAGAGCCGTTTCTCTGATTTCTAAGTGAAACAGATGGCCCCCACCTTTGGAAGACACGCTTCATGCTTCTTTTCTTTACTAAAGCGGGCTCAATGGCGCCTTACTGATGACTGAGTAACTGCATGGGAGATTGTATCATCAGGAATGTGCAGAGCCGTTTCTCTGACTGATTTCTAAGTGAAATAGATAGCCCCCACCTTTGGAAGACACGCTTCATGCTTCTTTTCTTTACTAAAGCGGGCTCAATGGCGCCTTACTGATGACTGAGTAACTGCATGGGAGATTGTATCATCAGGAATGTGCAGAGCCGTTTCTCTGACTGATTTCTAAGTGAAATAGATAGCCCCCACCTTTGGAAGACACGCTTCATGCTTCTTTTCTTTACTAAAGCGGGCTCAATGGCGCCTTACTGATGACTGAGTAACTGCATGGGAGATTGTATCATCAGGAATGTGCAGAGCCGTTTCTCTGATTGATTTCTAAGTGAAATAGATGGCCCCCACCTTTAGAAGACACGTTTTATGCTTCTTTTCTTTACTAAAGCGGGCTCAATGGCGCCTTACTGATGACTGAGTAACTGCATGGGAGATTGTATCATCAGGAATGTGCAGAGCCGTTTCTCTGATTGATTTCTGAGTTGCGCTAAGGCTACACAACCAGTTCCCAAAATATCAAAAATTGATAGAATCTCTCTTGACAATATACCTCAAACACATATGACGAGGGGGAAGTAATTGTGGATGGATCTGCTCAAAAATTCAATCAATTCTTCCCTAGACTATCGTTCACTCATCAACAAAATATCGAGGAGAACTTTTTGGGATACCGTGTGATGGGTCATGAGGAAAAAAATATATCCCAATCCAAAGATTCTAGATCTACCCAAAAATTTAAGCACCACTTCCTTGTCTCCATAGCCCTTCCTTCCGCTAAATCTCTTGAAAACACATTGTGCTCTTTCGGAGATATCGTGCAGGTGGTTCGACGGACAGACAGACGGACGAAGGGACAGACGGAAAGACGCGACACCTCTTCAACTTTGTTGAAAGACATAAATTATTTTCTCTTTTTTTTTTTTTTTTTTTTTTTTAAGAGTACGCTAAACAAGTGAAAACGAATTATAGGTGTGTCTTCGGTACCAGCTCTGGTGTAAGGGTTAGCAAATTAGTTTCACAGGGTTTTTTTTTTTCTAGAGTGAGGATTTGTGTTTTCATTCAGTGTCTTACTGCTTTAGCCTCAGGTTGCTGTGAGCTAGCTTAGTAAATATCTACCAAAAATCCTTACTACAAACCTATGGATTGGAAGCTATTCTCCCGGATTATTGATTGTGTAGTGAGACTGATCCTTACCAGATGACGCGTCGGAGATAGCTTATATACTTATAGCTACCTACTGAGACAGTTTGTTGTAGGGCGGTGTTGATGAAGAGTTACGATGTTTGTATGTTCTCGGACAAGTATTTCATTTGGGTACCGGAATATTCATCTGGGAGGATTTTTTTTCTTTTTCAATTCCTCAGCCTCCATGATTTTCTTTGTGAAAAAAAACCATAATTGAGAGAGAGAGAGAGAGAGAGAGAGAGAGAGAGAGAGAGAGAGAGAGAGAGAGAGAGAGAGAGAGAGAGATGTGGACTCTTGTAAGGTGTTGTCAACTCCGCAGCTTCAAGGTTAGCATGTGGTTGCATACACTGCTTTATATTGTTCTTCGACTACGCGCAAATCTTTGTAGAATAAAATTGTATTTTCCTTGTACAACCTCGTTAAAACCAGGGACTATCATTCGTAATGAGTTTCTGTCGTCATCGTCTCCTATTTCTCAATTGGATAATTGCGTTATTCCTCAATGTATTTCAATGACATTTTGTACGTAGGCTAGTAGAGAGATTCTACCGAAGCGATGGTTAGTTATGGCCAATCTGATTGTTTGTTTACATTGATTTTCTTTGCAATTTGGAAATTTTCTCAAAACTTGATTGATTCTGTTGAAATTCGACTATAAGACTGACAAAGCCCCAGAAAACGAAATATGGTGAGTTACGATCGATCCGATTGTTTGTTTTTTTTTTTTGTTGTTTTTTTTTTACGTTTATATGTAAATAATCTTACGTCAACATTAAACAAATATAGAACTGTTTAGAATGAAAATTCTTGTACAGGTTCTTGGGCACCTAATTACTGGAAAAATATAACGTTTTTT
>OY735220.1:51892035-51894535 GCA_963457665.1 Thysanoteuthis rhombus
AGCACGTTACGAAAAGCAAGAAGGAGGGTGAAAACGAAAGTGTATTTACGTAGATGATAGGTAGGGCCCAACCTAGACACTGAACGACTGCTGTTCACCCTTATACGCTTGTGGCAGAGTATCGGGTTACTAGATTCTTGTTCAGCTACAAAATGGAACTAATCCCCTTGACTAAATATAGCGCGGATCTGGGGTGTATACGGAAAGGGCTAGGCGGGTAGATGATTGGTGCGGGTATACGGAAAGGGCTAGGCGGGTAGATGATTGGTGCGGGTTGAGACACGAAATGAGAAGCGGCGAAACTGAATGAGAAACAGCGGTAAAATGAATGCACATATTGGTTCGAGATGACACGTTGGGGTGGGGGGGTGAGGGGGATAGTAAGTATGTAGTGCTCACACGCTAACTACGGCTTCACGATTCTTGATACAACTTAATCGGCCCGTTTCAATCATAGCAGAGAAGGGAGATGGTTTCATGCCTCGGTACAGGGGGGAACCTTGATGATACTGAGAAAGAGAGAAGAATGACTTGTAATATCAGAGAAAGAAAAGAAGATAGAGAAATGATTTAACGGGAGAGAGAAGAAGGATGGAAAGTTTTTGCTGTTAAAAGCAGAAAAAAGAAAGCTAGAAAGTCAGAAAATGACGTTGTTTTTCTCTCCTTTTTCGATTTCACGAAGTAGCGAGAATCGTGTTCTCCGTCTGTTTTGCTGTCAGCTGTTATAGAGACAGCTCTCATCCTATTCTTATTTTTCTCATTCCCCAGTCGCCTGTATCTCCCACCAACCTGAGCCCTGACTACTCAGCTAAATAAGCCATTTAGGGGTCTGGAAACGTTAAATAAATGTTTCCAGTATAAATGAATGGCAATTGTTTTTAGCCTTGACGCCACAAAAGGTTTTATAAGTGGGCTGTTTTTTCGGATTGCAAGAGAATTGTCCGAGGACTCAGCCTAATATATCATCATGACCATTTCAGGGCACCAAGGAAAATGTTTCCACCTTATAGATTAATGTCAATTACTTCTTCACTTCACGCCATTTCAGCATACTATTTTTTTTTTATCGGAACCTTCCTTTCCATAGCAGGGTAAACCTGTACTTATATGAAGACTATTTGCATAAAAGAAGCCAGACAGAACTTTTCGACCAAATTAGATTAGTGAATGAAACATGGAATGAAAAAAACGGAGAAAAAATACGAAAGATTTTGCTGAAGTTTCGTCTGGTAAAAACTGTAAAAAGACACGGAGAGAAGAATTGAATAAAGGATGAAAATAAAAAATCCAAGACAATATATATATATATATATATATATATATATATATACATATATGTGTGTGTGTGTGTGTGTGTGTGTGTGTGTGTGTATACATTACATATATATATATATTTATATATATATATATATGTATTTACATATGAATATGAATATATATATATACACACACACACATACATACATATATCTACATATACATACAAACACACACGTGTATATATATATATATATATATATATATATATATATATATATATATATATATATGTATATATATATATATATATATATATATATATATATATATATATATATATATATATATATATATATATATACGGAAGGCTTTATCGGAAATGCAAATGAGGAGGGGTAAGAGGAAGGATTGGCAGAGGAAAATAAAAGACAAAATAAAAAAAAGTAAATTGGAACGCTCTAACGGCAAAAAAAGAAAAAAAAAAGAGTTTGCAGCTGCTGAGGATTTGGGAAAAAAAGCGTAAAAGACCGAATAAATGAATATATGGGAAAATACATACAACCAACCCCCTTTTTTTTGTAAGAACATTTTTAAGGATTCCCCCCACACTCATCCAAACAAAAACAAAAATTTTTCGTGCGATTTCATTCATTTTTGTCTTCCATGTATACATTTATTTTTTCAAACATTTCTTTTATCAGAATGGCAGTGGTTCACGTGGAATTGTTACCTCCCTTGGCGACTACAACGACACTTTCCCAACCAACGTAAGTTTCTATCAAGTAGTCTTATTGTAAAGCACATCTTAAAAATAGGTGCTGCAGTTCTTTTAGCAGATGAATGTTAGGAAAATGGTTTCTGAATTGTTGGAACATGATAAACACAAAGACAACCTCTCGTCAGAAATTCGACTAAGTTCGACATGCCCCGGCAACATCTGTGTTTCTCATTTTGTTCAGATCCCGTTTTTATCTTTTTCGTTTTGTATTTCCCGTTCTGTATAACCCTGTTAGAAACTGTCAATAAAAATGATAACATAGGTTTCTGCAGTTTTCAAGTTGGTCTGACTGGCTAGCTCGCTGGGTGGCAATGTATTAATCATGCCCACAGGTACCGATCAAGCTTAATCAATTACTCCTCATACCAAGAGGGGGCTTTTTCAAATCCAACTTGCAAATGGTCTTTTAGAGTGGGTTTCAATTTACAATGTAAGTTTATGCTTGATTGATCCCTTAGTTAG
>OY735220.1:51897035-51912035 GCA_963457665.1 Thysanoteuthis rhombus
GTGTGTGTGTGTGTTTGCGTGGTTCGTAAAGTTTTTAGTAATTTGTAAGAGTTTGGGACATACACTGTGTGAATTTTATCATATATATATATATATATATATATATATGTATATATATATATATATGTATATATATATATATATATATATATGAGTTTGCCCGTGTGGTAGAAAATGACGGCTTATATGATATTAATGGATTCATATTGCATTTTATGTATGTGCTGAACTGTGATTTGTATAGAACGGAGCTTGGATGAGGACGTTCAGTCGATCTTAAGAATATTCTAAAATAACTTTTCTCATACTCTTCAAACGCAGTATAAAAAAATTCTACGAAAACGTGTCAGTTGCATCCCTTGGTGTGACATTGGGCAAACACACATTGCTCTCTCTCTCTGTCTCTTTCTGTTATATATATATATATATATATATATATATATATATATATATATATATATATATATATATATATATATATATATATATAGTCACTGCTTTTAAAGGCTACGGTATCTATGAGGGGAGTGTTCGGTGTTCTGAAAAAAGCATAGATATATACATATAGTGTATGACTGCAAATTGGGGTTTCATTGTGACGGAACATTTTGTTACCATAAGCCATCGACGGTCAATGCATATATAAAGTACCTGTCATAAGTATTCAAACAAACGAACATTTCAGTTCTGATAACTTTGGATTGAGAGTTAAAAACTTACTTTTTTCTTCATTCACTAATCTAATTCTATTAATCAAAAAAATACATTTATATGAAATTCTGCATACAGAATCACAAAAAAGAAATGAATGTATTCCTTCTTATTTTGATTTTAATTGGTTCTTTCACGTAATTTTCCTGGGTTTTTTGGGTGTTTTTTTTTTGTAATTGTTCCCCCTCTTTCTCAATCACACACACATAAACATATATCTAGGATCTGACAGAATTATTATAAATTGTGTTATATCATAAACAAACTCTTCGAAATGATCTCCCATGGTTACATGCACTCGAACGAGACAACATAAAAAGAATAAAAAATCAAAGAAAATAGGGCCGCTTCAGGAATCGAACCTGCAACCGATAGGGTAGCCTCTTCAACGTAGCGTTGCTCTGATCATTGAGCTAAACAGCCATTTGTAATGCAAAAGGCCTGATTCAAATAAGATTTTCTATACTATGTAACGCAATATATATATATATATATATATATATATATATATATATATATGTATATATATATATATATATATAATTTTCATTTTATTGTGGATAATGGTATTGCAATTCTGCCTGTGATTCAAGTCCTCTATCTTGCAATGAATAACTATTACTCTTGCCAACTTCTACTGTGAATGTATTGATCCAACCCACTATCAAATGATAAAGGTATTGTGGAATAAAAAATTTTTAAAAAGGAGTATTGCACCAGTCTCTCTGTGGATCTAACCTGCCTTACATGATGCTATCTCTATCAAACCTTCCAAGGCCGATTGTTGGACATGGGCTGCCCTTCCCCAGGCAAGTGTAATACATGTTGGATGATATGGAACACCCCACCCTTTAACGCTGACCAATGACCTCTCGGCAACGGGGGGAAAAAGATTAATACACGCCCTTCCCAAGCTTTGTAAATATCAATCGAGAATTTATGACAATTTCGCTCTTAAATGAGCATTGAAATGTCCACACAAAATGAAATTTTCATACGAAATGAAATAATACAAGCCAGAGATATCTTTCCCTCTATTTCTTTCAATTTGTGTTGTTTTTTGTTTGTTTTGTTTGTTTTTGGGTTTTTTTTTTCATTTTATGTCTCAAGTTCCTCTTCTCTCTTACTCTCGCTTTAAGTCAATCTCTAGTTTTTATTTTGGGCTTTTTTTTTCTACTCGTTCAATTTCGCCATTTTTTTTTACCGATTCATTTTAATTCCCCTTTTTTCCATTCGATCATTCTCCATTTTCAATATTCTTTAAACGCAAATCAGGGCCATCTTTTAAATCACAAAATCCTACAAAATACCCAGGTTGGCATGAACAGGAAGCGGGGACGACACGCTGGCGTCAATTTCCGGAGGTTTTCACTCTCCAAACAACAGAAGGGGTGCAGGGGATGAAAATGACTTGCTTACTTTGAGGACATCAAGAAATCGAAAAGATCTTGAATGGATAAAGACACCTAAGAGAAGTCTTTCGAATGAACCAAAGAATTCAAATATCACGAACATGTTTTTATTGGCCTCCAAGAATTTAATCTCTTTGATTAATAAAAATTCTCATCATTCAAATCTTTCTCACTTTTTTGCATTGTGCTGTTTATGACTGTTGGCTTATTACGGCGGCCTTGGACAAGGGTTGCCATTCGTCCGTATGTTCTATGACGTGTCCCCCATTCAAGTTTTGAAGTCTTCTTCCGGCAGGGAATTTAAAAAATTATTTAATCTAGTCCAGTATGAAAAGAGAAAGGAAAAGGGTGGAGGGAAGACGTATGTGCGGCGTTGTCAACGAAGCAGTTTCAGTGCAAACATTTAGTGCAATGTACTGCTATACTGATTTTTCTTGTTCTTCATTTATTTTTCGTATTACTACGAGCAGCATGAATGAAATTTTGAAAGTATATCTTGTGATGACAAATAGTATTATTCATGCAAACATTTTCATTTGATAAGTAGATTAAATCGATTCAATGGTTTATTATATTTCATTTGATAAGATTAGTAGTGCCCTCACGGTGGCTACTACTTCAGCCGATTTGGATTCCCCATACCACATTACTACTTATTCGACCCATTTGCAATACATAAGGTATATTTTAAGGCGACAAGCACCCGAAGTGCTGTCACTCATTCCACTCTGAGCTATTTCACCCATAGTTGGTGGGGAGATGGGTTCATAGTTTTCCGAAGAGCATTTGTGCAAAGTGAACAGAACATGTCCAAGACGGAGTTTGAACTTGGCTTGCTAAGTCCATTAATGGTGCTGTTACTAGCTCAGACTTCTGCGCCACTCTTTCATCTTATAATAAAAACAGAAGCTCAAATTATTCGAATAAGACCTTTGAACCAAATTGACAAGTTGATTCCGACTGCGGTGAAAGGCGGTGTTCAGTGAGTGATCAAGGAGTCAAGTTTGAGCTGTAGAGTGGAAATATCAAATCAAGATAACTCGCAGGCCACCTGGGCATTCGTATAACATCAGTAGGACGCATTTGAGATTTATCAGAGATAGTAATTTAACGCTTGCTTGGAATGCGCTGATCTGACGAGACCCGAGACAAAATATCTCGGTCGATTCATGTTAATAAGAAATTTCAATTGCACAAAATGTCAAACTTCATAGAAATTAGTTGCATGGCATGATCATATCTGCAGCAAAGCAAAGTTGATTCCCATGTCGAACGCGATATGAGGGGATGTGAGGCAATGCTTTTTAGAAAAAGAGCTCAAATTCGCATTCATTCCTTCCTTAAGGGAATTAGCGAAAAGTGAACGGAGACTTATCTTGCCCGAGTTTGAACCCCGTTGGTCGATTCGATTCTCAGTGCTTAGATTAGAATATGTCTAAATCCCCATCCCATATGGCTCTAAAAACGCCTACTTTTTAGCGTTACTCCATAGCTTCCAGGTATGATTTCAATTAGTATTGTGACATAGATAAAATGGCAATAGTTCTCAACATTCAGTTGGAGATAAAAGCAGAAATGTCTCTAAGCATTTGCCGTCAGATGGTGTTGGACATACCAATTTTCGTAAGATTGCCGAAGTTGAGGAACGTCGAACCTGATCAGTACCGAAATGGATAACCGTCTTCATGTACCTGGTGCCGTAAGCAGTTTTGGATCACGTAGAGAGCATCCCGTGGTGATCCCGTTAATCTCCACACTAAGCTCAAGAAGACAAGCCAGAATCCCCCACAACTACCAACACTGAACCCTTTACTCGGCTTAGCTGCGGGCAACGAAAAATGAATGAATAAAATTTCCTATTCCAATGTGAAAGGCTGTTAGAATAAAAAAAAATCCAAGTTTAGAGATTTGACGCAAAGAAAGTACCAATGCTTCTCTCAATTACACTGACCCGAACAGACGAACTGACACTCATACTGCCATTGACCTTTCTGCGTGTTTATTTCATCTCATAGACATTTGTCAAGGGGATCGGGTCAGCAGTTGGCTGAAATGGGGCAGTTGAATTGCTCTGGGGTTAGCATTGGTTGGCCCCAAGTCAGGAATGGTTAGGGATACTAATTATATGACCCTCGGGTATGTGTGGTATGTGAGATTGGTTTGGATAGCCAGGGAAGGAAGATAAAACTCAGCAAATGTAGAGGAAAAAGAGGCTGGTTATAGGCTCAGGCCGAGGCCAGAAAAGTCGGAAACATTTCCAACTGCTCATTGAATATTTTTTTGCAATCAGTGTTAAGTATACATGAAACAATTAATCTATGATATAATAATGTATCTTATCAACAAGCATTGAAATTCATCATAGCATGTATCTGCTTGCTAAGTCCTATTCCCTAGAAGTTTAACAAAGAGTTATATACGATATATTAAGTCATGAAATGTTTTCAATTGTCTGTATTTATTTTTTAGGATCTATCTTATATGAATCTTCGGTGCTTTGTGAAACAGTTCCCACTTTGCCTCTACCAGGGTTGGGGGTAGGCCCCTTCAAAATCGTAGGCCACCACTTGCATCTGTCTGCTTTGGCCTGGTCACACACGTGCACACACATACACGATATATATATATATATATATATATATATATATATATATATATATATATATATATATATATATATATATATATATATATATATTGTAAATTCTCCATTATAAAAGTTTCGATTTGATCAAAACAAGTATATAAGACATCTGTTTTTGTACAGTCAAAAGTTTGTGAAATGAATAGTTTTAATTCCACCAAAAGTTCATCGAATCATATCTCCTTTGTTCTGTCAAAAGAAATTCGTTCAGCGTTGACCAAGCACCTTAGATTATAGCAATCGGAAGCATAAAAAGAGCCCAAAACTTCTGGTTGAACTGACGAATACCAGAGCTAGAGTCGGGACAAGGTTACTCCTTTGCATGGGGAAAAAATGTTTATTGAAAGTATGAATCATCCTTTAACGCTTATACCTTCACCGACGGTGCTGTGGAATCAGGTACACAAGAGCATCGGTTGATAAGACCCACTTCCGTCTTGACAGGCCTGTAAAAGTTTTGTTCTGATTACGGCACCTAGTACTCCCAACTATTCACCCATTGCCGCACTGACCAGGCTCAGGGGTGTCTAATTTGTGTAAATTTATGCTAAATCGGTCCTTTAGTTTCACTTTGTCTTAGGAAGCGTTCACGCTTGTATCGTTTTTTTTCGGACATTTTAGTGATCACTGCCCAACAAAAGGCGAGATAAATAAGATATTTATTGATCACCCCTTCTTCCAATGTTTCAACGATTCATTCCCTCGACACGACATGCTGTCGGAAGACGTTTTGGTCAGGTTACGGTTTCTATCGAGTGAATCGACGGAGCTACACTTGATCTTTCGTATGAATCTGCGATTTGTTGAACTATGGCCTACCGTGCCAGAGGTGAGCATTCTACCACAGAGACACGAGGTTTGGTGCAAATGTTTATTATAATCTCCAAATGTTTCTCTTCGAAGAAGTATAAGTCAGAGGGATCCAGTAAATGTTTATAGGGTGTTTGTTTACAAGAAGCTCGGTTTGAAGTTCGTAAATTTATAAAAGCAACAGCTGTAGTAGGAACTTCCCTTTCCCGTACACTCAAAGCTGTCATGCTATTTTGTATAGGTTTGTTTATACGAATTTATATTAAGCTAGGTCTAGTGTGTTGAGTGAAATGCAATTCTTGCTACCGGATGGAGAGTTTGTAAGCTGTGTATCAGTCAGCAAGCGCGGTCAAATAAACAGAACGATGGAAAACAGAAACGAGTCTGTACCAGCCACCAACTTACTCTTTATATCCGTCTGTCAGTCCGTCTGTTTGTTTGTCTGTTTGCCACTTTCTGTATGTTTTATATTAATAGTTTTTGAAAATAGATATATAGAATGAAGGATTGACAAATGTCTACATTGAAGATCTTTCCCGATCTTGTCTGGTCTTTTTCACAAATCAGTTAACCTTCTACATCCTTTTATCCTTCGTTTTCGCTAAGTGTCCAGTCCAGCTCCATTTACATCGCTTGAGGTACGTCGATGAGACATGACAGATGTTTGCGAAGGAGCTGGGCGAGGTTTCTGTCTAAATATAGAAATACAATGATTGCTGTGAATGATGACGTATTTCTACTGCTTATAATCTCTCTCTCTCAACACATACACACACACATATATATACAAAGACATAGACACGCACATACTCACACACAGGCATACGCATATACACACTCACTCACACACACATACATGTATCATTGATAATGGATATATGAATAAGTAAATATACATATATATATATATATATATATATACATATATATATATATATATATATATATATACATGTATATTTACTTATTCATATATCCATATATATATATATATATATACAGACATAATAATATATACAAACAATTATATACGTGCATATATACATACATATGCATTGGTGCTCGTGTGTGAGTCAATTTCTTCCGATAATGACCATATAGTCGGGAATAGTATAAAAAAAAAACAAAAAAGGCTTTCACTGAAAACCATTAAGTGTCAGAGCCAGAACCGGAAGCGAGTGCCCGGGAGCCAAATCCCGTGTGAACTCAATTCTACACATAACCGAAAATATGTCATTGGTTTAATGGAAGAATCAAAGTCCGAGAAAGATTCTGAGAATCTACCTAATTCGAAATGATGATGCTTTTAGATAAAAAGAATTTTAAAAAATTAGAGATCAGAATACAAAACATGACAATATAAAGCAGTATTGTGAGAACCCTTTTTTTTAACCCCCCCCCCTCTTCCTGTTTGAACTTATTACCCAATAGCGACCGGCCCTCAACCCTGGAAAGTGGAAAGGATACATTCGAAATAAAATCTGGGTATTTTTTTAAATTCGAGATTTCATTTTATAGCCAAAAATATTGTACAAAACTACTTGGAAGAAGGAGGTATCAATTGATATTCTTTGCTCTTTGTTCTCATTCATTACCCCCTGCCGTCAAGCACCCCCTACCACAGTTTTCCTTCCGGTGCACCTCATCAGTCCTTTGGCAACCCCAACGGGTTGATTTCGCCCGCATTTGGATTCACTGTTATGGAGAAAGTTATTATCAAAATCAGTCGGCCCCAAATACTTCATTCAGAACTGAATGAAAATATCATTTGAACTTTAATGGAATAACAATTCAATTCAACGTTGTATGTAAGTGAATGACGTCAAAGGGAATATTATTCGTAATAGACTGATTATTATTATTATCTAAATGTCCAAAATTGATAACAATAATCGGGTCATTATGTATTAGAATTTGTGGTGAACCTGTTTTTGTACTCTTGTGGATTATGAACTTTTTACAGTTTTGAACTACCTCTATATCTCATTTGACCATGTACATCTCTTCCTTGTTGTGAGACGGCTTTAGCTCTTTCAGGTCTTCCTTTGGGGATTTTGTTTTCTTCGGCATAAACCCTCATGACTGATTTAGCCAATGTTCAATTGGCAGATTCCACTTCAGATGTGACCTACAAAGGCACTTGATCCGGATGTTTACAGTGGCCACTCCCTTTTTCCAGAAATGGCTATTCTACCCACCTCCCTTAAATCTGTTCTCAGGTGGTCACCATACGTCATCACTGTCCGCTTATACCCTCATAGAGGGTGTTGCAGACTTGGGTACACGTGCAACTATGAATAAGACTTAATCCCGACTTGACAGGATCGTGAAATGTTTGTTCTACTGACAGGGCCTGGTATTACCCAATTATCACCCATCTAGGTACTGACCAGGTATGGCATTGCTTAATACGAGAACTGGTGAATCCGAAGTGATGTTGGTCATTAAATTAAGAAGAAAAGTCTAGCCTCTGTGCATTGCAGAGAAGCAGTTTTTTTTTTCAAGTCTTTGCTATGATTTGGAGGTTGACAGGGCCACGGTGATAGGTAGTGATATAATCTGACCGCACATATATACACGACGTTACATAATTACATTCTTTGCAACCACCACCGTGGCACATATTTCTCCAGCTACAACAAATACCGAAGCCCCCTACACCAGTACGATTGAACCATCTTTCCTTTATTCGTATCCGGACTGTGTCAGACGGGAAATATTGAGAAACCTAAGTGCTCTCTAGTTTCTAACTTTTTATCTATTTATTCTAATTTAAATAGTCTCATGTTTAATTTAACTTTTACTAGCGCTTTTAGATTTCAATTCTATTTTATAGATTTGTTTTCAGTCGGAATATTTTATTTTGTCATTTTTCAATTTATGTCTTCAGGAGACTGGCACGTCAGATATGTCGACATGCTTTGCCAATCGTTGAGACTGGATTAACTATTAAGCAAAATAAGCAAATACCTAAGGCATCGAAAGTGGAAAAGACATATAAATTTTAGTGACCAGATCATATCTACGATAGAAGATTCTATCTAACATCGTCTAAGTTTTTAACTTTGTATATCCGATATTTTTTTTTAGATCAGATATCCAAAATTGTCCGATTTAAGGTCCCACTTAAATTCAGCTTGATATTTCCGAAACCAAAATCTCTGATCACAATTATCTTTTGACGTCGGTGTTGGGCAAATATTCATCCATTTTAGGGAGCTAATTAAAAATCTAAAACTATCAATCATGAGAAAAGGTTATCCTGTACATGCTTAGGGTAATTAGACCCTTCACTTACGTCAGCTTTGAAAATTAATTCTCAGCTGGTCTCACATATTTACTGATTGCATCAAGTAAGGTTATGAAATGTTGTATACTACTTAACAAGGACAGAGCCGAATCGACTGAGAAGTTTGTTCGCACTCTCGGCCAGAGGTGATAGCTTCTTACCATTGTGAAGTCACGACCGGAAATAAATAATTAAATCTAACCACACATATTACCCGAGTGCATTTTCTGCAGTCATTACCCAGGCATCCCTATCTTCAGCGACTTCGAATACTAAAACCCTTACAACCCCACTGATCGAACCACCTTCTTTTAATTTCCACCCAAACTATGCCAGACAGGGAATAATGAAAAATCACAAGTGCTCTTTGCTTTCCAAATAACTTTTATATATTTATTTACTTATTCCGTTTTCGATATTCTCGTTTCTAATTTTACTGTTACTTTCGCTTTTAGATTTTAATTCTGTTTAATAGATTTGTTTTTACGATTCGATTCTTGGTTTGGGAAGTCGACATACTTTGCAAATCTCGCTGAGGCCGTGTCCGTCCATTTCATGCAATTAAATTAACCAGGTTCTCCTGAAGTTAGTTTTCTATTTATAAGTGAACTTCGTTTGGGAAATGAATTAAAACAGCGACTGATCAATACGACGGCTTATTACGTATATAGATATATAAATGTTTTAAATATGCGAGTGGTACGTGCAGATGTCTGAATTCACTATAAACTCTTCTGAGTGTGTGTGTGTATATATATATATATGTATATACATATATTATCACATCCCCCCTCTTTCCAAACACACATACAAATACGTGTGTGTATATGTGTGTGTGTGTGTGTGTGTGTGTATGCACGAGTGTGTGTTTGTACATGTGAGTAGTCGAAGCGGGATCGGCTACTCGAACTCACTTGTATGTATAAAGGCATGTCTGAACATAAACCGATATCAGATTTCCTCCTTTCTCCTTCTTCTCGTCTCTGTCTGTCTCTGTCTGTCTGTCTGTCTGTCTCACTCTCTTTCTCTCTGGCTCTCCCACTCATTCTCTCTATGTGTGTGTGTGGTTGTGTGTAAGTGTGCTCAAAGAAGGATTGACCACACGAACGTAACGGGAGATGCATTTGGTACATTAATAATTCTCCTCCCGTATCTAACATTATCTATATTTTGTTGCTCAGAATATCTCAGAAGATGTAAATAGATTTATTGCAGGGTTCATTCGTATTGGTATGATTACGTAACAGACTACTGTGTACATGCATAAATACATACATCCATGCATGTATGTATGCATGCACACACACACACACACACATACACACACACACACACACACACATATATATATATATATATATATATATATATATATATATATATATATATATGTGTGTATGTGTGTGTGTGTGTGTGTGCATGCATACATACATGCATGGATGTATGTATTTATGCATGTACACAGTAGTCTGTTACGTAATCATACCAATACGAATGAACCCTGCAATAAATCTATTATATATATATATATATATATATATATATATATATATATATATATATATATATATTCTGAGCAGCATCGGAGATCGATGACCCCATTTAAAAACGTTGAAGAGCCGGGATTTCGAAGGCATTTTAGGGAAGTAGGTAGTTCTTTCGAACGTTCATATCACTATTGATCACTTCATTCACCTAACCATTCTATTGGTAACTAAAGAGCCTCAGTGAACACACACACACACACACACACACACACACACATATATATATATATATATATATATATATATATATATATATATATATATATATATATATATGAAATATGTGTGTGAGTGTCTGTGATTATTGAGGAGACAATCCTTCGTCCGGTACCAAAATTAACCGAGTAACAAATCGAACAACCGACCACATCTTCATTCTTTCACGTGGTTAGCAGTTCGAATCTTGGTACCCAATGGTATCCTACATGTAGCTAGTTATTTCATATAGAGTACTATCCTAACGCGTCTCCCGTGGATTTCGGAAAATTCTAGCAATCATTCGAACTGACTACCAGACACGACATCGGGAAACTTTCTTGAAATCTGAACAGACAGAAAATGTCTGTACTCTTTAGTATCACGTGTTTGAAAGAAGAGATGCAGCCTGAATACACAACATGCACACACACACACAAACACATTATATATATATATATATATATATATATATATATATATATATATATATATATATATATATATATATATATATTGTGTGTTTAAGGAAGTGCATTCAGGTGCATGGTCTCTTTCTATAAATAGTCTATGTTCTACAAACGGACATATAGATTATCGGTCTGATGTTGCTCATTGTACGCAAGCAACTCTATCGATTATCAGCCAGATACTTGGACAAATGGAGAATAAAATCAATAGCATTGGAATGGTTACTTTTAAGTGTACAGTCTACGGCAACTTGGTAAGTTGAAACGAAACGACAAAAAAAAAACAAAACCCACGCATGAAATAGATCGAGAAATCGTAATAATGCCGTTAAAATATTGAATAAATCAACCCCCGCTGGACAAAAGTCACCTGAACGGAATGATACCGTCTATATCCTTCACATGGCTGATTCCTGATAATAAATTCTCAGTCAGTACCGTATCGGCTAGTCGGAAGAACACATACAAACAATGTATTGTGCAGAGACGCATGGGATTATCTGCCTTTATAGAGAGCTGCCTATCGCAATTCTTCACCGTGGTTTGTCTAGTAAAGTCTCCCCAAGTGTTCCGTCTTCCAGGAATACCCAGCAAGGCAATCAGACAGGGAGTGGTAGAAATTAGCATGAAAGCTCGTGATGTATCACTCCTGATAAGTCATTTCCTCAGATAGATCGATCGATAGATCGATCGATAGATAGATAGATAGATAGATAGACAGAGGAATAGATGGATAGGTAGACAGAGTGTATATTCTAGGGTTGAGCACTCTTAGGTAGGGATTCTGTCTGCAAAAAGCAATTATGCAACGCTCTTCTAACTTTTGAATTGATCATGCAGGTTGTTGGCAAATTATGCGTGAAAAAGATATCGCTAAATTCGGTCTTATCGAGGGCAGGGGTAGAACACTGGACTCCGGGTTTGGAGCGAAGGTTCCAATCCCGCCTGGAGGTACTAGGGGGACAACGAGTCTATAGCCACACTGATGAGTCGTAATACGACGAAACAGCTGTCTGTAGATGACATTATTATCAATATATATATATATATATATATATATATATATATATATATATATATAAAGAGAGAGAGAGGGGGAGGAAAATCAGAATATCATTATATGGATGATTGCGAACGCTGATAGCATACTATTATCATTATTCAGTTGCTAATCACCCAGGCTTTGTTGCTTTCTTCAAGTTAGCGCATTCTGTGGATACCTTGATTTGATATCTTTAGTCACAAAGTTCCATTTCAGTTAAAAAGAGTCCACATACAGATAAACTGAAATCAGATAATTATTTTTAGGGTTGGCGCGAATGAAATCCCTGCGCTATTATACTTTTTCTTTCTTCCCCAGAACTAACGCATTTGCAATATGCTCCGAGGTCCAATTAGTACAGACAGAGAATTTCATTGCAGTATATTGAGTGGTTCTTGAGGTACGCATAGAGAGGGACATTTGGTGAATTCTAATAGGCTGGATAAGCCGTGCTTTGCCGACTGGAGCGGAATTGATAGCAAAATAAATTCACCCAGGTTTCAATTAGAATCTGTATCTACCTGACTGACAAAAAAAGTTTAGGTCGCTGAGGGGAATTCACACACAACCCCACCCCCACCCCAAAAAAAACAAACAAAACAAACAAGTTTAGACGTACGAAACGCAATTTCGTTTCGGAGTTAGTTAAGGCAGTCCGTCGAAAACTCGGGCTTTTGACCTGTGCCTTGCATACCGACAATGTCAATCCTCTATTCCCCAATGAAAAAGAGGAAGCCTGCGCAGAAAAATAAAATTCAGTACTCGAGAGGTTGCACAAAACTCTAGCAACATTTTCTTGGCTCGCACAGAATCTTATGGTACGAGGTAATCTGAGACAACCAGGTGTTGGGCAGAGTTATACAGGATTATCCGAATTTCGATTGCCGCTTATCGTAACTTTTCACTGTGGTTTGTCTAATATTGTCTCCCCAGTGTCCCGTCTTCCAAGATTAACCCTGTGGGGCATGGAGTGGTAGAAAATAGCTTGAAGGCTAGTGATGTATCATTCCCGACAAGTCATCTCTTAAGAAGAGGTGATATACCTTACATTAGCAGTGGCCTGGATCTGTACGAGGCAGGGGTTTTCATCTCCCTGGGGTGTCTTACTATACTCTTATACCTTTACGGAGATGATAATTACAGAACTAATGGATAATTCACGATGACTATTAGCTAGATATGCCCATTCTTTATGACCGAGAAATATGTTCCACAAGTGATGTTCTTATCTACATATATAAAATGCGGGCACTTTTCAACGAGTCCCATATACTGTACTCTGATCCTAGGGAGCAGATCGGGGAGGAACACTTTGTTCGTTGACAATTCGTCGATTAATGTGTAAATAATCCCAGGTACGCTAGTATTTATTAGGTTTGTTAAAAAATGATTGTGTTTTTTGTTTTTTTTTTTCTATATTTAACTTTGGTGTTCGCTTTGAAATAAACTATCATTTAACTATGTTCATGTAATATGCCAATTTGATATGTCAAATTGGCTCTATTTACCTCTGCTGGACGTTTTCTTTTCACTATTTTTTCTGGTTTATTTGAGTTTGTCAATTCAGAGATGGGAAAATGTATTCTGTACAATAGTTGACGCTGTTCTACGCATTGGGTGGACTGAACTGAAGCACCAAAGAAGCTACCCAAACCAAGCTTGTATCGAAAGAATATCATGGTCACTGTTTGGAATCCTGGCGAAGCTTTCTCAGAAAAGAATAATTGCCATGGAATCAACAAAATGCTCACAGAACAGTAATGTTTAGGTCTAATATTCGTCATTCGAAAAGGACCAATTCTTCTCCATGAGAATGACTCTGCAGATATTGAACGAACCAAGCAACCGAACTCGACCTCGTCAGACTGACTTTTCTCCGACCTATTTCTACTTTTCAAAGCATTTAGACCACTTCCTGCATGTGAAGATCTTAAACAACCAAACAGCTAAAAACGCCATCGAAATCTCAATTGGTTTCCAGGGCCCAATAAGTCAATACTTTTGGAGTGAATGAACTCGTTTCTTGATGGCAACAAAACTTGTATAGATTCGGAAGGTTCTCATTCCGATTAATAACTTTTATTCGAAGCGGAGATAAACTGCTGTTAACTCGATGGTGAAGAAACATTTTTTCCCTCACCAACTTGATGGATAAAGATTGATAATCAAATGAATTTTTAAAAAATGTTAGAAAAAGTAAATTCAGGAAGACGTCACGTAGAGAGTGACGAAAGAGGTCAGTGGAACTAGAGAAAAGAAGATAAAATCTATAAGATGGAGATGAAGTAAAGATCCACTCAAAATAACATTTATCATCATCATCAACATCAGCAGAATCCTCTTAACGTCCTTCGTTAAACATCAACCTCCCTCAAGATTCGCTAGGTCTCTCAATCATATCAAAGTCATCACGCTATCTTATTTTCAACAGGTCACAATTTCGCATATGATCTCTTGGGATCCATATTGGGAGTTGTGATGTCCTATCGTTGTCATTCACGCTACATGGCCTGTCTATTGCCATTTACGTTTCAGATATCTCTGACTCCTATTTTTTTTTCTACCTCAAATTTACTGCGCTGCCTTCGTGATCTCTCCATGTGGTGTAAAGCCTCATCCTCTCTTGTGCCTGTTGCATGAGAATTTGATATTTCAGTAATCTTTCGTGTTTCAGCTCCATCAATGACAATCAGACAGACACATTAATCAAGGACTTTCTTTTCAAAACTAATGGGACGTCTTCGTTATTGAATATAGCATACCCTGTCGGAAGTTTGCCAACCTAGGGTTTTTTAAAGTTTCATTTGGGGATTTTTATGAAGATTTGCTGTTGTAGATAGATTGGCACCGTCTGGGCAGGAATTGAAAGGAAGGATGAGA
>OY735220.1:51917035-51979535 GCA_963457665.1 Thysanoteuthis rhombus
AGTATGCATGTTTGTGTGGCAACGTGAATCAGCTTAGAAATAGAGCTAAAGGGATTTATTTGTCACTCGAGGACAATGTAATGTATGGCCTTTTCCGTATTGGACACCGATACTCAACTAAATGTCGCATGTTGGATTATCTAGAAATTACCTGGTTTCCTTGGTTATTGCTCAAGGCCTCAGGCCGTGACCTTGATCTTGGGTCTCTTAGTTCATTGATAACCGATGAGTGTTGGACAGAGCCCCGGGCATCACGTTTCGTTTTTTTGTACATGGCTCCAAATTCCAAAGAATCGAAAGGCATAGCATTTGAATTATTGGAACAAACGAATCCATATCATTGCCATGCATCCAACACACGCACGCACACACACACACACACACACACACACACACACACACACACACACACACACATATATATATGTATTCAGCCATTATAATTCCATTGCTGGACAAAGGTCTTTTCCATCTCACCCTGAAAAGCAGTTGGCATCAATATATTACGTAAAAAAAAAACGCTCATGGCTAATATCCATTATACGTAAACTGTACAATGAATGCGTAGTACCAGCTATGGCATAGTGACGCAAAACAGGGAAACTAACAAAACAGAAAGAAGGCCGACTCAAAATCGCAGAGAGAGAGAGAGATAGATTGAAAGGTTCACATGGTGGTCTCACATACACACTCATATATATATATATATATATATATATATATATATATATATATATATGTGTGTGTGTGTGTGTGTGTGTGTTCGTTTAGAACGTGGGCATAATTGCATTAAAAAATCAACCCTGACATATATATATATATGAGTGTAGAACTATAACATATCCATGGCCTAACGCGTGCAATGAATAAAATTCGATCTACATGATCAAAATCCAATGAACCTAATGTATGGGCAAGGAAGTAGATCATGTCGTTTATATTTGATTCTATGGAGGTATGAACATAATATGCATGTATTAATATACATGCACATATAGTCTAGAAAGCTTTACAACTTTAGACACTAAACATTAAAACAACTTTTTGAAAAGATATTTTGTGTCATTTCAATCGCCTATTCCCCAATATATGCCAATGCAGTTTACGCAGTTTTCTTTCTTGTTTTTCTCCTTGTCTCATCTGTACTTTGTTAATATGGTACATTGTATAAATTGTCTCTTGTTGGGATCATCAGTTGTTCAACATGTAACTGTTTCGGGAATTTTAAAAACAAAACAGTTATATTAATATGGCACCCCAGCAGTGTTGATCAAACACCACCTCCTCATCTTTTTATGTTATTTATGCCATACGTGTAGTTTGTCATTTCATACAAGGTTTTTATGTGTATTGTATATTGATATTATTTTATACTACATAATAATTTTTGAAATAGAGCTTACTTACGTGGTTCACCCAAAAAACGTTTTCAACGGTGAAGGATCACTAAGTATTAGCTATGCATATGTGTATACGTTTACAGTCATACCAACACACACATACACATATGTACGTATATTTACATATGTCCATGTTTGCTTCTGCATAATGTGCATAATTTCATATCAATTCATACATACATCAATCTCTTAATATAGAGACACTGCCAAATCATACATACTCAGACAGACTCACACATATATGAATACAGCTCTGTCACTGTCTCTATGTAAAAATCCTCTATAGTCCATAGTACCGTATCTCAGTCCATGGTATTCGGTCCCCTGTGCAGTGTCGTCTGAACCCATATTTTCACGGGGATGTCTTGGGTGAGATTGCCAGACGGAGTCCATCTCTCTCTAGGATTCTTCAATCCTACCCTTAACGTCGAATGCTTAAGAGTATTTGGTATGTATTGGCTATGAATATACTTTACGATCCATAGGACTAGAGGCGATCGCTCTACCACTGGACCAGTAAAAAAAATGCCTTTACATAAAAGCTGAGTCAAAATAAATCATCTCTTCTGTCAATGGAATCCACTCGCATTCCGACCGGTTTGGGTTTGGTTTATGAATACACAACAAAAAGTCTCCATTCATGTGAAGAAAAGGAGAAAACAAGAAGCAAAAGAATCGTAAAGAAAACTAGGAAAATCAAAGAAAACTCATGATAAATACGATAAAGCGAAAACCTTAACTAAGAAAAGAAAACTCGTTATACGGAACGTCTCTCTCCTCTTTCCATTGGTTTAAAGCAGTGAAAAGATGGAAAAAAAGAAGTCATGACAAGATCTCTGAAATTAAAGAGAAGAAAGGTAAAAATAAATGTCCGTTACTGGTGAACCTGCCCTCTCTTCACTTTTCCCCCAACCTCTATTCGGATAGCAATGGTTCCAATTTCCCCCATTGATGTCATAATAGACCTAATCAAAGTTTATTTAGACTTAACCATATTCATTCCCAGAACTTATTACTACAGGAGAGTGAATAATTTTCTTCTTTTAATATTCGATGCTTTTATTATCTAAATTTTGATCTTTCATGTAATTTCCTATATTGCGTGTATTTTATCTTTTCTCTCTTCTGATTTGTTTCTCTCTTCCTGGTCTTATTTTCAATTCTTATATTTTTCTTTCCTATTGATTTTTGACAGGGAATTCTTTTCATCTTAATTTTAGATTTTTATTTTTATCTTTTATTTCTATTGCAACCACTCAGACAGTCAATCTACATTAATCGATAAACAACACGGATTGGAAATAAACATGAAGCTCTCGACAAGATTCGAAATCTGATCCCCTTACCGCCTTTATGTGTTTATTTATATCCCCGACGTACACACACGCATAGCAAAACCGTGCTGGATAACCTGTTTCTCGTAAGTTTGGCTAAGATCAAAGTGTAGTATCTGTTCTTCGACGCCTTCGGGCTGAGAAATTAATCGTTGTCCGGGACTGCCCCTCCCCCCATCCTGGAATCACTGGCCAGCATGCCCAGGCTCGTCCTGAGAGCATGAACAGGATCAGTCAAGTGAACAAAGTCAAGCTTGCCCTAATGGCTTGGAAACTCTTGCACTGCAGGATTGGTCCCGTGGACATAGTCCAACTTGTCCCAATGTCCTTGCAAAATCATGCACAAGGACTCTGGTTCATTGCACTCTGTGCCTGTACATTTCGAACATGTGGGAAACCACCTTCATCCAACTTCAAATAATAGTCGTGAGGAGGCAAATAAAGAAACTTGTAAGATCACCAAAGTTGAGCGACGTCAAGCCCGGTCATTATACTGATGGGTGACCATCTCTCAATTCCTGGTGCTGCATGCAGCATTAAAATCATTCAGCTACTGCCTCAGCCAGAGCTATGCCGTCGATAAGCAGGGCATTTCGCTGAGCTAGAGCCGTATATCCGGCCTCACACATTCGCAGCTCTATGGAGAACATATGACACTGTGTTCTCCTGGGAGCCACCATGCTCGTATCGAGTAGCAGTGATCCTCACACAGACATACATATATTTTCTGAAGTAGCCCCATTTTCACTAATTGTTTATTCTATCTATGTTGTCCAGGCCAATTGATACATAAAACGTGTAATGACGGGAGACCATTTCAAATAAGTGCTTATATATATAATATAACGCAATCTATGATAATTCTGTCGGATTATATACATCCATTTCTAATACACAGCCGTCGTGTTGAAAGAAACAAAATAGCAGATGTACACCAAGAATAAACAAAATGAGAATTTGGAGTGAAATCAGTTACTTTGGCCATTGCATTACCATTGACTCTTTAGCTCAATGGTAAGGATAATGTTGAAGCAGCTACCTTATCATTCACTGGTTCAATCCCTGCCACAACCCCATTTTATTTAATTGGTCATTCTGTTCACGTTGCCAGGGTCAAGCGATGTATTAACAGTGTAATGACGGAAGATCATATCAAATAAGAGTTTTTATGTAATATAAAGCAATGCATAATCACACAGATGTATATCCAAAAAGGACAAAGGCATATGTAATATATGGATAGATGTCTGGGTGGTCGAATCCTTCCAAAGTTGCCAATTAATTCAAGATCTGAATTTCTTTGGATATGTAAGCGATATAAGCCAGAGTGAATTGGTCTAATGACCACACAAACATACACTTTCCAGACGAATGTTGGGACATCCAAATGAATAAGCGTTGGCTCATATGATAACAAAGGAGGCTGGATCAACTCAGCAAAAGTCTCTCTCTCTCTCTCCCTCTCTCTCTCTCTCTCTCTCTCTCTCTCTCTCTATATATATATATATATATATATATATATATATATATATATATATATATATTGATACATTCCTTAGTCACCTATGGAGCCAAACCATGAAGCTAACCAAAAGATTGACCCTCGAATTGAGAAGCGCACAACGTACTGGGGAGAGAATCATGCTCAGCCTGAGTGAGATCAAAAGTTAGCACAGTATATTAGAGACAAGACAGGGTTCATAGATATCATAGAATCCATTGAAAAAGAGGACAAAAAACTCAAATGGCAATTGGGTGGTAATGTTGCAAGAATGCCTGACGGTTACTTGAGATCACGGCACACAACGTAAACTTTTGGAGATCAAATGCGAAATTGAGACCCACAGAAAATTAGATGGCGTGACAATTTAGCCAAATACAGAAAATACTGATGAAAATAATAATGAAGCACACACACAAACACACACACACACACACACACACATGTATGTATACATATATATATATATATATATATATATATATATATATATATATATACACACACACGCGTGTTTATGTACAAATACACACACATAAATTCATATAAGGTGTAAAGCAGCCTATATAAAATATTATACACACACACACTTATATATATATATATATATATATACACACACACACGTTTCTGCACGTGTTTATGTACATATATACACACATATGAATTTATATAAGGTGTCAAGTAGCCTGCATGTTATACATAGATATATATATGTTAATATATGGAGAGAGGACAGGGAAGGAATGAAGACGACAGAGATAGATTGACATATATATATATATATATATAGAGAGAGAGAGAGAGAGAGAGAGAGAAAGAGAGAGAGAGAGAGAGTTGCTTCCACAAAAGGCAACCAACTCCGAAAGCAATCTCCCGGCATCAATTCGAATTCGCTTTTATTCACTCATTTTTTTTTTCATTCTTTTCGGTTTCTTTGATGATAGATTCTCGCCAGTGCTTCTGTTTCCCGTTGATTCAGTATTAAAAAATGTCCGATTTTTAATCTTCTTTTCCAAGACTGTCTTCAGTACTTTGGACTCAGTGGCAAAGTAGGAGACATCATTCTTCAGTTGCAGGCATTTTTACTGAGCTTTACTCTCACTAAACTTCGACTCGGGGTTGTCGCTAGAGATTAGGGGCCCGGGGGAGGGGTGGCTTCAAAGCATGGAGCTCCAATAATCATCTTTATTATTGTATATTGTGAATAGAAATACAGCAAGCCAACTACTATTCATAAAGCTAATTAAGTCTCCCAACCATAAAGAACCCAGGGCGATTTCAAATCATCTTAACCCTTCGCTCATCACACAAGAAATAATGTTTCGGCCAGGCCACGTTGGTTACATTGGTTTTCATACGATCAACGAAGTTGAACAACGTCAAATCTGAACTACCCAGATTGGTGACCAACCGGATGTACAAAGTTGTATAAAGAGCTGGGGGTCATGTACAGAGCTTCTTGTGGCAATTCTTATTAATCGTTCTAAGAGGAGACCGATCTATACCCTACGCTCAATATCCCAAACCAAATTTCCACCATCCCCCTGCCCATCCCAGAATGTCCTGGTAGGCCGGGCTGTTGTAATCATGAATCTACTGAGTACATCAAATGATAATCTGGAACACTGATGCTGTGTTGGAGAATTTTATTTCATTTGTAATAATCTATACATTAATTTTCTTGTGGGAAAGATATTTAAATCATAAGAAATTAGTATAGTTTAAAGAGGGCCGAAGTTCTGCTTGCCCAGCGCGACAAAAATCTTGAGGCCACCGCCCTGCATACAAGCACACATACTTATTAAGATAACGCTCAATTTTTGAAGAATCGACTACTACAACAGAATTTACTGACAAGGAGATCGGAAGATTTATGTCTTCCGGGGAAGCTTCATAAACGAAGCAACTACAGAATTAGAATAGAAGAAAAGAGGCAATACTCGGAAAATGAGCTCACTCCAACTGCCAGATCTTCTCCTATAGCGTTTGGGTCTCGCCGCCAATGGCCAGATTTGCAAGTGACCTTAAATCCTTACCTACATCTTTTGTCGTGTAGCTATGACTTGATGACCATATATGTTTAAATCCACATCTACACTGCCACATATAAGGCATGGCAAAAGCTTAAATTTTGGAAATCTCGCACGAATACGAAGAATACAATTTATTTGCATCTTGATATCACCGTGTACACTGGCGAACATGTCAACATCTGAAATTCTGAATTGATATATCAATTGCTTTCAATATCAAAAATGTCAATTATTCTCTTCAAACTTGGCTTTTGTGACTATGATAGAGATGATTTGAAATCTATTTATTTCCAATCGGATAAAGGTGCGAATCTGCACATTTTCGAATATATTAAGTGAGAAAATCAGCAACTAATGAAAATCACCGTTCAGGCTCGAAATGCAAAGTTCAAAGGAAATAATAGCCATTTTCTATACTTTTCGCACATCCAGAAAATAAAACATATAATTCAAGAACAAAACTATAATCATGCAACTTACAACATTAATAGTGTAATCAGAATTTTGCCTGGAAGGATATTGTCAATAATTTTAAGAAAAGTGATTAACAATGGTTTCACCATAAGTAACATTGCTTGCTTGCTTGTTTGCTTGCCCAGGGGTTCAAACAATCGAAACATTCTTAAAGATCATAGGACAGAAAATCTGAATCGTTGTCTCGTGATGGAAAGTACAATTTACCGGAAAATACTTTGTTGGTTGAATAAAGAAGCTATGAACTTAAATGAATAGAAGACTTCGGTAAAAATTCCCTCGGACATTTTGAATTTCCCTGATAGATTTATATATTTCTGTCCATCTGTCCGCCCCCTCTCTCACTGATATATATATATATATATATATATATATATATATATATATATATATATATATATATATACACGCAAATATGTATGAACTCATCCTATGCATAAATGCATGCATATATACATATGCAAATATTCTATTTTTGTTTGCATATATTCACGCATATCTTTATATATATAAAAAAACATGACTGTCTCTTCTGGCATTGTTTGAGAAAATAAAAAAAAATCTTATTTCATTTTGCTTCTTATATATACATACATGCAAGTGCGTATAGATATATAGATATTTAGTATAAATGAGTTTTTGTAGGTATATAAAGTAGCCGCAAGCTAAAAGTCATAAGAAAATTTGATACAATACTAATCTGCTTACGTCACCAGACAAGACATAAGAAAGTTTGCTCAAGAATAAAGAATAAAAAAACATTATCCTAAAAAATGTATTTTACAAATAAACCTTTCTATCTGTGAATCACACCAAGTTATAAAGAGTCAACCGACTCGTCCAGTAGAAATGAGATATTTTTTGACCGAACCAGGAAAAAATCAAAGCCAAGCCTAATTTTTCACTATGGATAGGCTCTATAGGCTACGATACCATTGAAAAAAAAATATTCAAGTCTGATCTTGGGAATAAAGAGCCATGTTAGGGAAAGCATTCACAACCTTTGCGTGGTCACGTATTGGTTTGAGTAGCTTTAGTGACAAGGCTTAACGATACAGTTTTACTTGAGATAGATTGATGGCCTAATTCGGTTCGATTCGTGACGATCGTTGTGTTTACCATTTTTTAGCACCACCTCCCAAAACTGACCGGTTTAATCATCGTTTACTGGGTTCTGGTTATTCAAATGTTTCATTGAAGAAACTTGAAATTATGCCTGCACACACACACACACACAATTCAACGTGTAGAGAAAATGTGTCCTTTTAAGCTCCTTTTAAATAGGATTTCATTGGAGGGTTCAATTTACAATAGAAGTTTATAATAAATCAGTCCCTTGGTTATGATGAAGCGACTACCTTATCGGTCGCAGATTCAATTCCTACAGCATCTCCATCTTCTTTAATTGTATATTCTATCTACGTTGTCTTGGCCAAGTGATGCATCAACCGAGTAATGATAGGAGAACATTTCAAATAAGAGCTTTATATAATACAACGCAATTTATAATTATATACATACACACACACACACACACATACACACACACATACACACACATACATATATATATATATTGAGAGAGTGAGAGAGATAAATGTTTATGTGTGCAAGAGCTTCTCCCAGTGAAAAAAAACGATATTCAACATTGTATTCATAGTCTAAATCAGAGAAGTTGCTTAGATCTTTAGCTATATATATATATATATATATATATATATATATATATATATATATATATCAGAAAGGGAAATGGTCAGAGTAGCATGATTCATGAGAAAGAATGGAATAAGAAAATGTCAAAGTATACAATACATTTTCTTGGTGTATTTGTTGCTTTCCTCTACGTGAGGTCTATCAGTGTCTTTCATATTATAATTTGAGTCGTCCATTAGAGACGTGTCTGTCGTCTTTTTGTGTTTGAGTATTTGTCCGTGTAGGTTGTAGGAATGCAAATGGTCTTACTGGCGCCTCTCTGATTAATGCAGTCCTTCCTAAGCGTGAATTACCAAAAGAGTATGGAACAAAGCGAAAATGGCTAGCGAAAATCATTTTAAAAATGAACATTATTCCAATCGAACCCTCTTTCTCACTCTCGTCCCCTTCTCTCTCTCTCTCTCTCTCTCTCTCTCTATATATATATATATATATATATATATATATATATATATATATGTGTGTGTGCGTGTGTGTGTGTATGATAAATTGCGTTATATTATATTGAAACGACCGTCCGTTCTCACGCAGTGAATGTATCATTTGGCTGGATAACATAAACAGAATAAACAATTAAGTATGGGGCTGCTACAGGAATCGAACTTGCGACTCATACGGGGTTATGGTAGCTACTTCAACGTAGCATTGTTCTTACCATAGAGCCAAACGCCTGGAAACTGTTTCAACTCCTAATTCTTATCTTGTCTATTCACGGTCTATATTTGCTGTATTTGTTTCTTTCAATTCGAGAATTATGTTATTAAGAAATGGCTATATGAACCGACAGAATCATTATACATTGCATTATATCATAATGAAACTCTTTTAGAAATGATTTCCCGTTATTACTCGGTGAGAGTGTCATTTGGCCTTGACTACATTAGTAGAATAAACAATTGAAGGGCATGTGTATTATCGACGGCTGTCTTAGCTCAAGTAGTAAGAGCAACGCTGCATTGAAGTAGCTACTCCATCGATTGCAAGTTTTATTCCCGCAACAGCCCCATTTTCTTTGTTTATTTTGTACGTTGTCTAGGCCATATGATGCATTTGTTGCATAATAATGGGGGATTGTTTCAAATAGAGTTTCAAAATAATATAATACAATTCATAATCATTCAATAGTCGGATCATATATCTACCTCTTAATAATGAATACGCACACACACACATATATATATATATGGAAAATAGGAATGAGTGTAGAAAATGGTCAATCATTTTTTAAAAATTCTATTATTATACATATTCCGAGACCGGTTTCACGGAAGATGGTGTTTTTACGAAGCAAATGCTCTCCATACATTGAATCCCATTGAGACAGACTTGATTTCTTTCAAATTCTCCTTTTTAGCCCCATGGTTGACAAAGATTCAGAATTTCAAGAGCAGACTATTATAATATGCACAGGGAAGTTTGGATTCGTGTCTTTCTCCATAGCATTAACGTGACGTAAATGGCTGAGATGTTAGGGTCAGTAATGAATGTCTGTAATCAGATTCAGCACTCAACTGACTGGTATTCTGAGCCGATACCAGCCGCCTAAATGCATGTCATCTGTGCACTGTGCATGAAATGTAATCTCGGTGCTGAAGAGTGACATTGAACAATCAGGGTTCACATCGTCATATATGACAGCCTCGCGTTGGGATCTTGAACTGCTGAGTTGAACAGCACCAGTTTTATGTAACAAAATACCACAAGCTTCAAATTACTAAATCCCAGCTGGCTTGCCTTGCTTGACCATGTGTTACAGTGGAACGAGAAAATTATATGATTTTGCTATACAAAACTATATGTCAGCTGTACCCTTTCTCATTCCTTGTCACGCTCACTATTGAACATGAATCTTAATATTGAATTCGTTAGTAAAACCCTACCAGAAACTGAGTGAATTAACCAAATATAAGTGATCTATAGTTAATTTATAAACTATATTCCATTCGTGATTAACTATCCACCCCCGTCAACCGGTCTGCAAGAATATTGTCAATATTGAACCAGTCCACGGTGCCCCTCACCAAAAAAAGTTGGGTTCCCCCTTGTTTAGAATTCTTATCGAAAAGTACGAAGCTTTCTACGTTGAAATAATTGACCTGTAAAGGCTGTTGTTGTACATAGGCCTTTTCCCAGAATCTTTGTTGGTTCAAGACATGGAGAGGGATAAGCCTGAGCCGTTCATGCTTATTCATGACATTTTGACAAATGTAGGGATCTGGCAGATCATTCTTGCCCTCCTTGACGACGTAGAAAATACTCGGTTCGGTCTTAAACTTCTTCACTGCACATAAGGTGGGGGTGATCTCAATCTTGGTCTACTGGTCCATAATTCTGTAATTCAGTGCAAGTTGTTCGGGCCTCTATACCGTATCGTTGGATGTGTATTTGGCAAGATGAAATCACTAAATATACCCCTCACCCCTAATGCTGAGTGCTTAGCGGAGAGGTATTGAGGACCATCTTTAAAGCCTTTGGTTTTACTTGATCGTAGATTGAAACTACGACATAGCAAATCGTAGGCGAGCACTCTAACCCTGGGCTACGGTGATCGGTTTATCTTCCCGAACTGGCCCTCGACTCCATTTTGATTAAATTTCTATAAACTCTAGGGATCTCCACTTATATTTTCTAATTTTGTTTTTAGCTGTCTCCTTTCTTTAGTTCACCAAAGACATGAAAAGCCTCTGACACACGAATGATTTAATTGAAAAAGACAGACTGAAAACACGTGACCAGCAGAGAAATCAGTAGCGGTTTCAATAACATTTTATATTTGATGATAACACAGATAGGCTTTAATCGATGAAGGAGAGAATTAATTCAAAAATTGAGAAAGCAGCAAAGGATGAATGAATAGATTATTAGATAAATAAATAAAGTATGTTATATGGGAAAAGAGAACAAATGAATGTACGGAAGAGAAAGAAAAGAAAAGATTTAATATTCACCGAAAAAGAACAACGTGGGTGGTTAAGACACGACATGAAAGAAGTGAAAGATTCAAAGACGCGAAAGGAAGAATAAATGTTAAGTACGTTTTGAAATAAAAAAATGGATGAAGATTTCAAGAAGAAGAAGAAGAAGAAGAAGAAGAAGAAGAGCAACAACAACGAAAAGAAGAAAAAGAAAAAAAGAAAAGGAGGAGGAAGAGAAAAAGGCAAGAAAAAAGAAGACGAAGAAAAAGAACAACAACAAAAAGAAAAAGACAAAAGAGGAGGAAGAGGAAAATGCAAGAGAAGAAGAATAACAACAAAAAGAAAAAGAAAAAAGAGAAGAAGAAGAAGAAGAAGAAGAAGAAGAAGAAGAAGAAGAAGAAGAAGAAGAAGAAGAAGAAGAAATATTCCCATCTCGCATGAATAATGGAAGGATCCAAACTGAAAATGACGGAAATGAAAGAAAGAAGAAAGAATAAAGATGTCATCGATTCTAAGACGATGTCTTCAAATTTTATTTCACATTTTTGTTCAAATTTTGTGCAATTCAACAGCATTTCTCGAACGACCCAACCTCATTTCTCAGCTTAAACCTTTACTACGAATACTATCACTACAACGACCTCGACCACCGCTACTACAACTATGCCGACGACGACGACTGCGTGGACTAAAAAGTTGGTTTGGTATGAAAAGAGACGCATTTTAGAAAGAAAAAGAAGGGTAAGAATTGATATAAGTACACATTTGAGCTTCTGTTTGTGTGTGCTCTTTTGCCTATACGTGTCTTTTCTGTGTTTCAATATATGTATATATATATATATATATATATATATATATATATATATATATATATATATATATATGTATGTGTGTGTTTGTTTGTGTGTATCTATGTGTGGATGGGAGGGTGTGCACTTGTGCAGATATGTGTTTTTCAATGTTTTTCTATGTATGTATATATTTGTGTACGTGCATAAGTGGTTGAATGTATGTGCGAACGCATGCACACAAGTGTGTGTGTGTGTGTGTGTGTGTCTATGTATACAGAAATAGAAGGAGACGGAAATGAATTGAATGAGAAATTACATGGAGTATAAAAAAATACAACAATTTGTAGAAATTCAAAAGAAAACAAAAAAAAGATTTATATTTTCTTCTTCTCTATTTCGGAACATCTTTTTCAAGTCAAGAATACCCTATAATCCCGAAGTATTTATCCCCAAAATGTCATTTCAATCAAACACCGACCATCTCGGACATCGGACAAATTCAGCCTCAGACAGAGCTTCGTCAAGACGCCAGCCTTTTTGGACAGTAAGTTCAGAAAGGTCCGACCGTCCAAAACGTTTCGTTTCTTGTCAAAGTTTATTTTTTCTATGCATGCAAGCAACGGTAAGCGCCGTGTTATATTTGCAACAAACCAGTTAAAATTTCATTGTTTGCCTTCTGGCTTGAATGCATCAATCAGACCGTTCGATAGCTTAAAGGTCATGCCGCGAGACAATTGCCGGGAGGCGATTTTAAGCTAACGATGACATAGCAAGACGGACGACCCGAGGACTTGCTTTCAAACTTGTATCGGAAAAATCCAATATTCACCCTTTTACTCGCGCTTACAGCACCGCCTTCATCTTGTTTTCACTTCAATAAACCCTTCGCTTTTCAAATACGTTCCCTTCCCTATCGATGTCACAAGTGAGCCTAACGTAGTGCGATGTTTAGAAACATCATTACAAAGATCTGTTCACTAGCGTTGAGATTTAGAGGGTTACTGAAAGCCCGAATACCGGGAAGTTAGTACCATTGGAAACCTTCAATAAAAACCGTCGACATCAGTTTCTTTTTTCTTTTTTTTCTTTTTTATATGGGACAGGATCGCTATATATGTACGTATCTCATGAACGGGATGCAGCTGTAAAGCTAGAGGCTCAAAATTTCAACATTTACTCCTTATCATGTCAAGAAAACATGTTTTGTTTCTTTCTTCTTGATACCCCCCATACATAGATTTTTATAGTGAGGTTCAATTTGAAATGAGAGTTTATGGTAAATTGGTCCCTCGGGCTGTGTCCGGCAGCATTCACGTTTTTTTGTTTTTGTTTTTTTTGTTATCATTGCCCAACTAGAAGCAAAAAAGTTATTTATTTAATTGATCATCATTCATTTTTTAATATTGCTAAAAGACGTTGGTCACGTAGCGGTTTCTATTGAGTGAATAACCAGACGTGTTCAATTATTTTTTATTAGATGCAACATTTCCATTATTAGTTTTTGACTAGAATTTCCCCCGCCTTCAATTTATTTGCTTTTCATGGCAACTACTCAATCTGTTACGATTATACTTCTTTTTGTCTTTTGTGTTGTTAACACGACGTTCCGGACGATTTATTCTACGGCTTTCTCCAGGTGTACTATTCGTATGGGTAAAACAATGATGGTAAACATAATTTTTCTCTGGTGATAGCGAGGCTTTTAACGCTGATAGTGGGTGATATATCTTATCCTTTCCTTGTTAGGCTTTGATTTGCTTAACTCTTTCCCTGTTGAGTAGGGGAAGCCACATAGATTTGAACTCTGACTTACACTCAGTTGACTTGCTGATGTGTGCTGTTTCTAGTATTGTACAACAGAGTTTCCTGTTAAGATAAACAGACAGATGGTTGAGTAGATAGACAAACAGGGATGGCAATAGAATGGACTGAATGAAATGACGAGTTTATAACACAAACAAAAAGAGGCCGCTAGTTTTTCAAACTGAAGTCTTTTTCATTCTGTGCTTTCTTGTTGAAAGACTTTCGTACGCATACACCTGTCTCTTTCATCTCACGGTATTTCATGATGTTTCAGTGCCTATCCTTTCCACCTCTCCGTGAACCATCTCTCTTCGTACAACCTCACTTTGTGGCCACTCAATTTAAAATGCATACGCATGCGTGTCTTGAAAGAGCACTTGAGACATGAGAAATTGAACGACTAAATTTAGACTAGATATTCTGCTCTATTCCCCTCTGTGGAAAAATTAAGCCAATCAAACCAACAATACACAAGGTGTCCCAACGGTAACGACCAATCAGTGCAAGAAGATGAGCCAGCGTCTGAACTTCGTCAGAATGAGCACAGATCGTTACCTTGCTGCAGCGAACGGCCGTCATATGTAAGGCATTGCATATGTCTCTGTTTATTAGATCTGTGCTTTATTTATTGCTTCAATAATTTTTTTAAAAAACTGAACATTACTTTCTGGACAAATCAGGCATTTCATTTTCCAGTTAGAAAGGCGTATGATTCACCAAAAATATGTGAAACACTAATTCCGACAGTAACGCGCTGTTATCGGAGAGATTTTCATAAAAATTATGTTATTCGATATTATATATATATGATAAGATGTGGATTCGCTACACAAACTAGTTCATAATCTGTACCATATGCATTATATATATATTATATATATATATATTATCACTGTCAAGTCAGACCAAATGAGTTTTATGGTTAAGGGTGACTTGCCTTACGCCGACCCCACCTTCAACCCATAAGGACCGATCCTAACACCGGTGTCAAATCAACTTTGGGGTGTTCCGAAAAATTTCCTTTCAACATTTCTTCAATTTTTTTTATTCAAGAGATGAACTAGTTGACATTTTCTGAACAATCGGAAGCAGTCACTTGACTGTTAGTCTATTTCATTTCACAGTATAGCTTGTATCACCGTATTTTTACTTCCAAGGAGAAATTGGTGTTGATTTTAATGGGTTAAACCTAGGGTTAGCATCCTATAGTTCACCGAGGTGACTCAAATATGAATGAGGACCCACAGTCTCAGGTTTTACAGGAGTTTCTTCTCTTGGCGGATGCCCAATTTAGCTACCACTTCTTCGAGGGAATATTCCGACTGTACGCGTGGTTTGAACACGTGTGCGTGTATATATATATATATATATATATATATATATATATATATATATATATATATATATATATGTGTGGGTGTGTGTTTGTGTGTGTGTGTGTGTACGTGCGTGTACATGCATGTGTGTATGCATTTGTGTGTGTGTGTGTGTGTGTATGTATACATGAGAGTATGTGCGTATTTAGATGCTTGTCTGGGTCTAATGATGATGAAAATGGAACATTTAAATACCCCTTCTTCTTACAGCTGTCGATGCTTCAATATCTTTTAGCGATAAGTTCATCTGAAATGGAGTTTGGCTGCTCAAGTGGTTGAAAATAATGTGAAATTTCTTCTCTGATCAAAACCGGCTGTTGCTCGTGACATGCCCTACGATTTTGTCCAATTTATTTTATCGCTCCATTTTTTTTTCTTTTACTAAAAATTCTATCATTATAAAAGAAGAAAAAGAAAACCGAACAAAAATCTTTTCAAGAATTGGAAAGCATCAAAGGGTTAAGGTCTTTGTACTTGTGACTTCTTTTTACAAAATTGAATTTTTTTTCATTTTCGCTTCAGACAGTGTTCTATTGGTTTTTAATCGCATTAATTATTGGCTTTTAAAGATGTCCATGACAAGTTATTAAAGAATCCGTTCCATAGTTCGTTATAAGTTGTGTACAAGTGAAAGCACACACGTTTAGCAACCAGTGCACAAAAGAAATTAAATTGGGCACAAAAAGTTAGTTATCGAGAATTATGTGGAAAGTATGCTTCTAATTATAATTATAAGTATGTCAATATATTATAATTATACTTATTAGAAATAGTATCTTAGTGAACTCTTTCTGTTATCTACTTAACTTTTCAAATGTCTGATTTGTTTGCACATCTGCACTAATCTACTGTTTTTGATGAAATAATCGAAGAATTGTCAAAAACCTTGAAAATGGATAGTTGCATTGCCGAAAGCATTATGTATTAAAACACTTTTAGATAACACTCACACTCTATGGATCCAAAAATACGCTCTCTTGCGCAGAAACAAGAAAAAATATGGTTCCTTGTCCGTCGTATTCAATCATATATATATATATATATATATATATATATATATATATATATATATATATATATATATATATATATATATTCCTGCTCGGTGGTTAATGAAAAAAAGATGCCATAGAGCAATCAATGCAATTAAATTTGCTTCTTTTTTTGTGTTCTTCTCTTTAGAAAGACGAATAAACAAAACTGATGAGAAAACGTAATAAACGGAAGTAGTAAAAAATGGCGGAAAGAAATAAAGATGGAGGAATAATGAAACAAAATTATAGTTTTCTTTCTTTGTCAGTTATGCAATTTGTCATAATAATGCGGAGAGACTCCGCCCATTAACGTTTCAAAATGATTTTTAAATGGTTTCCTCCCTTCTTGTATTTTTCTATTTATTTATCTATTCATCTGTTTTTAATGCTCTATTTGATTTCTTGCTTTGCAGGGATTTTTTCTCAATCTATTCTATTTTTTTTTTTTTTTTTTTTTTTTTTACACACAAAATGATTTCATGAAATCGCTAAGTAATTTTCCTTGGTGTAAAATCAATAATATTGCTTATCCTTTTGAGAGAATTCATTGCATTTGTTGAACGTTTTTGTAAGAATTCATTGCATTTGTTGGATGTTAAATACTGAAGTTATCTTTAAAATCTAAATGAATAGACACCAACGGATAGAGGTATTCACATATAAGAACATCACAATATACGTGTACAACAATAACTTGAATAGTCCGCTCAATCTTTTCCAAAACGTCTGCAACGCTCTAAGCCTCATAGTTCAAAACCACACTGTTGGAAGTTTATTATAATCTTTTCAAGCTTATTCTTAGTTACATTTGTATGTGCAGCAATACCTTAACCGTACCAAAACCAACGCGAATCTATTCATGTATTCCAGGTATTGTAGTTTATATATACACAAATACCTTATAGATATCTACATAATATATTATATATATATATATATATATATATATATACACACATACATATATATACACACACACACACACACACACATATATATATATATATATATATATATGTATATATATTGGAGTAAAGATTCGCTACACAAACATGTTAATATTTCTGTCCTGTTTCGGCTTCTTCAGGCGAAATAAACCCATCATACATCGGTTATTGAATTATACTATATTGCATCCTTGATTTATATTGTGCGCGTGTGCATGCATGTGTGTGAGTGCGTGTGTCCGTGAGTGTCTGTGCTTGTGCGTGCGTGTGTGCATGCATTCATTTTTATGATAAAGGCGTGTTTCAACGAATATATTGGATAGGTAGGGAAGAGGTTATTGCAAATAAATAATGCTCTTCTAGTGAAAAGAATCAAACGATTCAAATTAACATGTTTAATATACTGAACGTAAGTGCTTTTCCAGTTGAACATTGAACTTGTGTGGATGTGCGTTTGTGAACACGCATACACATATGTATAGACGTACGAGTGAGCATATATTTGTTCTCATATCCATATACTCATACACGTATTCATGCATATATTCATATATATATATATATATATATATATATATATATATATGAGTGTGTGCATGTGTTTCTGATGCATGTAAAGGAAAGTTGCAATATGTATGAAAAGCCTTCCGCACAAAATGATATCGATTCGTCGAAATAATAATCATTTTGTATTTTTTAACATTTTCACTTTCTCTGATCTACATACACGCACATGCACACGCGCATATATATATATATATATATATATATATATATATACATACATAGAGAAAGAGAAATAGCGATATGTTTCTGATGTATAGATGAAAAAAGATCGTAACAAGTAAATAATGTCTTCCGCACAAAATGAAATTATATAGATTCTTCGAAATTACGATCATTTTGGGGTTTTTATTTTTGTAGCATGTAAGGATTTTGCAACTTCTAAAATATGAATTATGAGAAAGGCCTTTCCTGCAACAGGAAATCACAAGAGAAGAGGAACAAGGAGAAGAAAGCACGAACAACTCCAGAATTCTCTTATCGGCAGTCATTCAGCATTTAATAATTTTTGATATTTCATAAGTTAAATATTTGTTTTCTTTCTCCCAATTGTTATCCTACACTTGTAAAATTAACCCGTTTACTGCAGCAGTTGGCAAAGAGTAATAGTTATTGCTATTAATGACTGAAATTCCTGCCATTCGCAATTAAGAACTTCATATACCTAATGTCTCAAATCATTGACATCAGAATATCGGTCTGCTAAAATGTTTATCGGCTTGTTTCCATTTTCTCTATTTCTTCTTATCTTTGTCTATCTATCTATATAAACATATCTTTGTTGCGTGAATTTGAATCAATCTGATAAAATGGTAGTGGTAATTTGACTGTGGAAAATGAAATGTTTGAGAAAAACGAGTGAGCTATCTAAAAGATTTTCATTATTACAAAGGCAGGCTTTACGCATTTCGCTGTTACCATCAGCTTTTTCGAAAGCACAATGTAAGGCAGGGACTGCAGCAAATGAATGTGTTATTGTTTAAGAGTCTTAATGAAGGGATGAAATTAGTGACCATAGGGTTGTCCTTTTCTGGTTATTTAGTGGAAGAGGAAGAGTTCGTATGGGTGTTTGCTAGAAAAAGAGGGGTCAGTTTGGGAATTAATTTTTTATCACTGCAGATGATAAGATGAAGTGGGGAAAACCTATTTAGCTTTGATTGATTAATGAATATAAAGAGAATTGAAGTTCCGCACTTGTTCTTCTTTTCTTATCTCGGTTGTATTGGTTTGTGATCGAAGTGAAACGTATGTGTGTCTATCTTCATTTGTGTGAGTGTGTGTATGTACGTGCCTGTGTGTAGTTAGTGTTTCAAAAGGATCAGTGTGTATTGGTGTCCTCTCTTAAAGGGGCAAATGTGTATCATTCAAGACATTGCATTCTTATGTTGTAATGTATTGTCATAGTTTAGTTCTATTCCAGAATTAATGCATTACTTTAAATCGCTTTGTGTTTTTGCAAAGTGTGTATGAATATATGGATATCTATCTATCCATCTATCATAATCTGTTGATATATTCTGATCTCAACATATGTCTGATTGTTTCATCTGATAACATCAACGAACACATCAAAAATAAAAGTTAATCATAATCATAATTATTATTACAATCATTGCTATTGCTGTGGTATTTGAAATGATTCGAATATGTACCCTCTAGCGCTGCTTTACTGACGACAGATTTTGCTAAGTACACTGGCTTACTGGTTTGTGTAATTATAACTATCTTCATGATATTACGATTCCTACCCAAAGCAGATGACAGAAAACTGTTTTGTTCTCTTGCACTGTATAGATCTCCCAGCGTGTACGTAGAATAAATAGAGATGAAATCTTCTCTTATAAATTTCAAAAAATGAAAGTAATCTCCTGTTTTCCGAAAGCCACAACTCAAGAATTCTCAACTGAAGAAACACTTAAATTGAAAAGAGTTGTTTGATGTTGGTTTTTTGGTTTTTATTTCTATTTTTTTATAGATATTCTCCTACTGCTTTCTTTCTAAAACAAATTATATTTTCTTGCCGAAGGGCGTTGCATGAATAACCAATTCCAGGAAGAAAGCAATGATTCATGAACTTTCTTTCCGGTGCTCGAACGCTGTGCACATATAAAATTCCATTATGACATTTCTGGATTTTTTTTCCCCTTCTCTGGTACCAGAATCCACAAAGAATTATTTGATTTAGTTTCGCATTTGCTATCAACACAGTTGGTATTGAGTTCTCTAAACCAGAAGAAACGGGAGGATAAGTGGCACCTACCCTAGTTGCATTCTTGTAAGGAAGTCTATCTCGCTGATTTGAACAAGATTTTTGAGAGCTTGTTCGTTTGCTTATATAATAGTCGTTGACATTTGGAGTAGATTCTCGAGTCCAGATCAAGGTTTCTACATGTCCTTTTATGCAGAAAACCAAATTTGTATAAAAGATGGGAACGAAGAATATATTCAGTGCCAAAATAATCAAATTACTTGAAAACGCATCACCATTCGTAACAAGCAGGACAAATAGATTAAAAACATATTTATTTATCTGATGTTCACGTATTTTCATTGGCATCATATTATTCATGTACAAGGGAATGATATCTTTTGTAAATTTGCCTTCAGTATCGAAACTTTACTCTCAGAATTAGCTCGATTTTGGTCTAGAAAAATATCAAACGACCACCTTGGCCGGATGACCCAATATTTTAGAATGTAGATGTCCAAGGCACAGAGGCTATCTTTACAATTTACATCCAAACCCAACTATCTCTCCCTCTTTCTGTCTCTGTCTCTGTCTGTCTGTCTGTCTGTCTGTCTCTCACTCTCTCTCTCTCTATATATGTACATATATATATATATATATATATATATATATATATATGTACATATATATATATATATATATATATATATATATATATATATAATGGTGTGTCTAGTGTACCTTGAACTTTAATTCAGCCACTTATGAAAACAATTCGATAATTTCTCTCCTGCTGCTGGTGATCAACTTGGAAGAATTGACATTCCTTCCCATTCCTTTATTAGATCTATTAGCAATTTTGCTTAGTTGTGGCTGTCCAATACCTTGTCGGTGGTTGGTGATGTTTTCTTTCCTTTGACCACGACCGATAATTAGTCACCACTAATCGTATGCTACTCACAAGTTTTGTGCTTTGACATAGTCTCCTGGCCATTGCAATGCGACCGTTATCAAAGTCACGAAAATCTTTCATCTCACACATACCTGCAGCTTTAACCACAAAATGCAGCTGACTCACTAGGCAGTAGCCGTAGTCATTCTGAGATTTCAAATCAGAACAATAATTTGAACGCACAGAAAAATCGCTTGTCTTCTGTCGGTAATTGACGCTAAGGGGTTATTAAGTGCCCTTCACGCTGTCTACGGCATGAGACCTGCCTAGGCGTCCCCTATCACAAGTTTCTCTGGTCTCAGCTTGCGATATATAAAATAAAATCAGATGCAACTAGCACTCGTCACTCACTTCATCCTGCAGTTGTTGTTTTTTTACTCAAAGCCAGGGTGAGAAATTAATTCATGCCTCTCCTAAGGGCATTAGTGTGAAGTGAAGGATGAAAAGTTGCCTACAACTTCAATACAGGAATGCAATGACTTTGGGTGCTTCTTTTCCCATGCAACAACGAAATTAACCGATGTCTGGCCCAGTCACTGTCTTGATTGGTGACCGTTTGGGAATACCCAAGTGAGTGATACCCCGGATTTATTCCTTGCGTAGAAATTCAAAACAAACGAAACTTGCGATATGAAAAGCCCGAGTAGGGATGGTTGATGTCGTAGCCAGCGTAAGGACCCTGGCTATTCATTTGAACGCACAGGAAATATTGTATGCATGCATTTGTACGTATTAATCCGTTTTAAAAAATAACACCTTATCGTTCTCACCGATTCTATATTTAAGCAGCTGATTAGAAGCTGCCTTCAGGATTATCCATTCGGTGGCATTTTCTAAATATGTAATGCCTATTCCTGAAAGGAAGGGACACTTAATAACAGCTCATCTGAACCGTCTATAAGCGGAATTACCCAACGCTATCGACTCGGTGAATTTAGCGTTCCAAGAATCACCTGAAGTCGAACTGACATACTGATCAATACGGAAAAGGCGTGGCTTTTATTTATGGAATAATTAAATTTGCATTAACGTACCCTCCAGACTATTATGAATATTCATATGCAGTGGGATCTCGCCATCCGCAGAATCAACGGATACGATTTTATTTATCTGCGGTTGGCTCAATTTAGTTTCTTATTTAGGACCCAGATTTGGTGTTTTGCTAACGTCTACATGTTAGAAATTGGTTTTATATGATGATTAGGACCAAGACTTGGAGTTTTGCTGAGGTCTATATGTTAGAAGTTGATTTTAGATGATGATTTCTCTTAAAGAATGAGAGATATTCATATTTGATTTATAGTAAACAAAAAAAGGAGTATTTTGTTTGTTAGAAAATTAATAATACTTTGGTAAAATGTTGAAGATTTAAGTCACATTTAATTTATTAATAATATATAATATATTTTCTAGATTTTAGCTATGTATCTGGAGAATCTAGATGTCCATAAATGTTTGTTTTTTTTTTTGGTCAGCTTGATAAGTAAACTCGACAGTAAATTTGACAACACTTCTATTATTCGCCCCACCTCACCAAACATGACATCTCAGGTTAACATATCATCAGTATTTCGGAAATCTGCGAACGTTTAATTTTTTTCTCTCTATAAATTCATGGTAATTTATTTTTCACTTCACGCCATTTTAGATTACGGATAGTTTTTTTTATAGGGACGCTCCACTTTCAGATTGCATGTGAAACCTCTAAATGGTCCAATATTCTTATCGTTTTGAGTAATGTGATTTCAATCTCTACTGAATATAAGTATCTTAGCGAATATCATCCATCGAAGAAATGGTCCCATCCTAATAAAAAAAAAACTCCAAAAATTAATTAGAAAACTAACAAAGCCTGTTGCGTGAGGTAACTTAATCAAAAACAGGTCTTGTTTGTCATTCAATGAAAACTGTCGCATGACCAACCTATTTTAGCAGCAAGCAGTGAATGCTGGATGATCAATTAAAAACTTCGAAAAGGGGGTGATCAATGAATAAGTTACTTCTCTTGGCTTTTGTTGGGTAGTGATCACAGAAGCAATTAAGTGGTCAATTTAGTATAAGTTTACATTCCCAATTACCAGCATTAAAAACCTATTTACGATTTTCAAAATAAAAAAGAAGTTTTTTGTCGGCATAATAAAAAGTAAATGTTTGAATCGTCAGCCTTTTATCTATATCAATGCAGCAAGTATTTGCGACACACACAGTCAACCAATCAGATAAACCAACTTAAAAACTAGAGAAACCTTTATTGACAGATTTGGTTGACGCTTTCTGATCTACGTTGCATGCTTATCCAAACTATTCTAAAGAAAGATGTTCGTTCTTGTCTATAACACATTACATTCTATTATGATTATGAGCATTGAATTTTGCATATGTATTTAAAATCTTTTTTTACGTATCGTGAATCTAAATGCAGGGAAAATATCTGATCATAACCCCTGACACACTATCACGAATACCATAAGACCGAATGTTGGAACACCGAAAAATCAGAATCCCGAATGAGTGAAAAAGCGAAACTACAATGCCGACAGCGTAATATTCTAAAAGGTCGATATGCCGACAAACAAGGGTAGATAACTCGAAATCCTGAATAATCTTTTGCTTGATACAGTATTGAAAGTTTATTTTTTTTATTCATTTTTTTTTATTTTTACTTCACACAAAAATATCAGTGTCTCCTACGGTATTCTTCACACATAATGGAAGAGAACTTTGGAAATAGTTAAAGAACTAATTAAATAGTTTGTATAAAGCTGAAGCAATATATATATATATATATATATATATATATATATATATATATATATATATATATATATATATATATGGGTAGGTATGACTATGCATATTAGTGTGTCGAGTGTATGTATATGATAGACATTTTGAGACGGCTCCCAGTGTACAAGGACGTAGACAAAAGAAATGTATTTATATAGACGCGTGTCATGATATGTGTTCCAAGCGAAGATGAAATAATTTGCACACCGTCTCACGCATATAAAAGGAAATCAATGCTTAGTCACGCAAATATATATATATATATATATATATATATATATATATATATATATATATATATATATATACTAATTCAAAGAAATAGATGTTTAGAAATAGATCTGGTTAACAATGACTGAGTGTCTGAAACGAGAGTCTTATCTCTTCTCAAGTATTTTCGTTCCAATGAATATAAGTAAAAAATATAAGTACAGGACCAATATCGTAAGCTCATTACTGATTTATGTATGGTACACTTACCGGGGTGTGTTCACACACTCACTGATGCGCACACACATACACACACGTATATATGCACATAAGTATAGGCATAGACATAAGCGGGCACATATCCACACCAATGGATAGAATAGAGAGATATTGACAGATATATACTGATAGATAGAGAGATAGATATGAAGAGAACAACATAAGTAGATAGATACGAGAGTTCATCAACTCGTCTGTAACTAGACAGTCATTAGCTGAAATTCTTTTGACACTTTCAGTATATGATATCTCATCTACGTGGATAATGCAGAAGTTTGGATTAAGTGCTCTGACAACGAAGGATGTTATGTTGGAAAGTACATATTTTTTGTCTAATTCATATGTAAACATTTGTATTAGAACCACGGTAACAAGCTAATCTTATAGCCATCACTATTTGAAGCCATATTGCTATAATCACCCATAGTATATTAGGGAGAAAAATATCATAGAATTCAATTGAAAATTTAAATGACAGTGGGCAGGCCGTGTTGCAAGAATGTCAGATAACCGCTGAACATCACGACTTTGAACATGGATCTCCAAAAATCAATCTGCGACCGGCAGAAAATGACTTACGTTCCGTAAATATTGGCTCTGCGACGCCCAAGATAAAGAGATCCGGTGAATATTGGGGAAGGTCCATGTCCAACGACGGATGTTAAAATACTATGAATTACAGTAAACTAGTACAGAAAAAGGCCACGCGTGAAAAGCAGTCAGTAAGGACCAGTATTGATACAGTCGTAATGGTCTGTGTAACTAGCTTGTTAATCCTTGCTCCATGGCGAGGCGATTTATCATTCATGATAAAAATCATTCTGTGGCGATGCATTATAATCATTAATAATTACTTCTTCAATCTTTCAGTTCTTCCCAAGTCTAATCAGGTGTCAGAGTACTGATATTCATCTTGAATAAGCACTGTTTCAATTTTATAATGTACTTATATTATGAACAGTGTGATTTTCTTGGTTCTCTGTCCTTAACCATGAACCTTTTCACTTTGAAGTAACAAGTCTGTTAATGACAATATATTCTACCTACCGTTTGAAACAATGGACTCTTCGCTGTGCCGAGGTTTATAGTTTCTAAACGCTGAAAGAAATTCGCATACAGGTAGCCCTTGCTTTTCAAAATTCACTTTACTTTTTTACTCTTTTTGAGGACCTTCAGCTATCGTTTTGTAGCGGGCCGTTATAGAGGCAGCGTACACCCTCTTCACCTCTCTGACGATTTTTGGCGTCTAGGAACGCTCAAATTTTCTCCCCTGTATAAATTGATGGTAAATGCTTCTTTGCTTCACGCCATTTGGGTCTGCGAAAGGCTTTTACAGGAACGACTTTTTTTCGGATAACGGGAAAAATGATTTCCATATGGGTTAACTGGTTATTATCATCTTTGAAGTTTCACTTATTCCCCAAAGTTTAATCAAGTATCAGAGAGGAGATATTCATCTTGAATGACCCCGGTTTTGCTGCAGGTTCGCAGTCAGTTAGACCGGGTCTAACTAAGCAGAAAGTCTCAAACAATATCCTCTGATGATCATCCCCGAAATCCCAATTAATCAGCGATTATTCTCACTCTCATCATTAGATCAACATTCAACAGAACGTCGGAAAGAGTCACGAGCGATTGTGTGCATCGTGCATTCGTTACTCGTATCAGTTTCAAGCATAAGCCCCTAATTAGGAATACAAGTCCAGTCAAACATCGTAGCATTTTATGAATATGATATGAAAGACTGGGGAAAAAAAATCTACCTGCAAGGCGAGTATCTAAATACATAAGTAATGTGTATTTGGACTCAGTTGCATTGTGGGATGCGACTCATTTATGATGACGTCAAGGTAGAATATAATAATCTGATTGCATTCTGATAAAAATGCTGAATTGATAGAAAAATAAAACTTGTCATCGTAGTCAATCATTGAACAACCGTAGCGTAAAAATCTGAAAGTCAGGTGAGAAAATATCATCGAGAATAAAAGTGGTAAGGATTAATTCTATTATTATGCTGGCGTTTTACATTGGGGAACATCTAAAATAGATTGTTTAAAATCGAAAGACATATAGATTCTGATGAATCTATCTGTTATTCCCACTATAAACCATCTAAAATAGAGTACGCATAGGTTCTAAAAAATGTAGATGTTATTTCCACAGAAATACATCTAAAATAGAGTTAAAAAAAACAAAAAACATCCAGAATCTGGAGAATCTAGATATTTTTAATAAACCTGTCAAGATAAGATTCCAAAAAGTTGAAAGCTTTTTTTACGGCATTATTACGGCGAATTCTTTACGACGCAGAAAATAATGTTGGATAAAACGTAAATGAAAATTGGGAATAAACTTAGAGAAGAAATCCTTTTTGGCAAAGAAAGGGATAATTCATTAATTAAATATATACAGTCGAATCTTGGAGCGCACATCGGCTCACGTACGGACATCGAAATTAAGCAACGTCGATCGTAATCATCACTTATATTGATGCTGTAAGTAACCGGAGATCGATCCCCGGTCATGTCTACCAAAGGCTAAAAAAATTAATTGAATGACACTCGATACCTCTTCTCACAAGCAGGATTGAAGGTTAGTGGCTGCCGGACCCAGGATGGGAGTTGCACCCATCCCTATCCGATAAGATATAATCAAAAAGAGATGAGAGCCCTCGGGTTGCCTCCGACTACAGTCGATCAGCCAAGATTCGTGAATCGTTTCAGGAAAGTTGGGAAAGAACAATAGTTAGTCAAGAAAAGTATCAGAACAAAAGCTACAACTAGTATCACAATAAGATCGTTAGGGTTTTTTTCTCATCAGTACTGAAAGAAAAGCAAAAAGTTTGAAAAATACGAGGATTTCGCCTTGGAACTGAGTAAACCATGGAACATGAAGTGGGGGTTCGTGCCCGTATTATTCAGTACACTTGGAACCATGTTCCAAATACTACAGTCGAGATTGAATGAATTGGAAAAATCAAGGAAGAACCGAGTCTCTGTGAAACATCGGACCAGAGAATATCCTGAGGTATGTCCTGCAATGTTGAGACTGTCATTCAAGCTCCAGCAATAATCACCAAATATTGATTGTGGCTATGCAAGTGCATTTGGCTCAGTATGTCCTTCTAATGATCTTGTTTTCGGTACTGCTAGCGATACTACCTATCAAGTCACAATAAGGCTTCCAGACAGTACCTTTCTCAGTGAGCGTACTGTACACAACAGAGCCGACTATTGAAGGACGTGTAGGTCGCATTTGACTTGCGATTGGCCTAAAAGGCTTTTCAGCCTCAGAGCAGTAAAATCAAGAGCTTCAGTCGCCACTGGGATTACTCATACCGTACTTTTTGACAGATATCAAGATTTCACCAGCGCATTGTTGATCTTCTCAATTTCTTTCAATGCTGTTTCTTTTCTCTTCTTCTCATTATTATTATTATTATTATTATTATTATCATCATCATCATCATCATTATTTAGTGATAAATGATAATAAACTTCAGTTTTGGCATCTAATTGTCCGCTTCTAATAATATCTTCGTATAATTGCACCAGTGTTTTTCAATATGTTCAACAAAAGAGACCGATTCACCAGATAAAGAGTAATATAAAATCTGATTTTTGTTGGGTTTTTTTTTTCTGTCGATTATTTTTATTTCTACAGTTCGTTTTCTTTTAATTTTCAAGAAAAATTTTACTGCTATCTGGTAAAGGGAAAGTATCTCTTCCTAATAATACTCGTATCACAGATTGCGCAGCAAACCATAATTTATGTGCTGGAAAAAATGTAAATTACTCACAAAAGACGGAAACCAACCCAGACAATGTTTGATTATATTTGTCTCCAGATTACATAGAGTTCTTTCGGATGGTACTTACCTAAAAAGACAAAAGAAAAAGAAGAAAAATTTAATGACATCGCAATGGCATGATGATTTATGATGCATAACATAAAAAAGTGTTGTAATTACTGACAAAGCATATTTTATTGGCAATATATGAATATGAATATATATATTTGTGAATGTGTATATATATTTAGTTGCAGTATGAAAGTAATAATTTCCGACCACTGCACAATATGCGTACATACATGTGTTTTGTTGCACACTGTCATACATGCACACATACATACATATAGAGTAGGTCGGTGTTCAACTCCTCTCTGCCATATATATATATATATATATATATATATATATATATATATATATATATATATATTACTCATTATGCATATGTATATTACTCATTATATATATATATATATATATATATATATATATATATATATATACATATATATATATATACAGAGAGAGAGAGAGAGAGAGAGAGAGAAGGTAGTAAAGAAAGAGAGAGGGAGAGAGAGATTTGAGTGTGGATCAACAAGTCCGTAGCACATCCTGGCAGTTATCGGCTGAATTGACATTCACAATAAACAGTTAATTTGTTTCAGTCGAAAATTCTTTAGTTTGAAATGATCGCTAGCTTATTATCAGCATAATTTTTATTCCTGAGTAGAAGAATCCAGTGTTACTGAGAGCAAACTGTTCGTTATTGAAATAGATAACTAAATTTCCAAGTGCATAAGGAGATTTTTTCCCCCGAGGTAAACCTTATAAATGTACTGTCATCGAGATTATATATATATATATATATATATATATATATATATATATATATATATATATATATAATGAAGAGATGTAGGTGCCTGAGTCGGTAATGGCACAGGGAATAGTCTTTGCAAGCCAAGTTCAAACCCTGGCAAAGGCATAAATCCAGCGTAACATAGCGCAGGATGATTCGAGACGCCACTTAAGATACTTGTCACTCCTAAGCCCACTTCAGATACAGTGAACGAGCTGAGAAAGTAATAAACGGGATACGTATATCCCATGAAGAAATGACTGAAGCCGTTACAGCGTATAGTAAAGTAAACTTACTGACAGCATTAAAATATACAGAATAGCTTTGTTACTAGACAGCCCTTACATGTGTGAGAGATTCAAAATACTATAACAATCAACATTCCGTATGATAAATAAACTAAAAATAATAATTGCAAAATTTTACTAATTCTTATCGGAATGGGACGGTAAATTTGTCGGTTCAGGAATAGATCTTCCACCAGACTGTCTCTATGTTGATATGCCGCCGTTTCTTGACTATTCAACATAACTTTCACATCGTGACCCCAACCCAATCCTTCCGACGCCAGAATTCAACCACAAAAATATTGTTTATGTAAACAGAAAAAATAGGAGTACATAAGAATTATTTTCAAAAATATATATTATTTTAATCGATATATGCTTGGTTGTGTTTGATTGGGGAAAATAACATCACTAAAATCGCGGTCGACCCATCCATTAGTCGAGTTGAGGCGTTTGCAAGGGATACAAAGGTCCTAAAACCAGGAGAAAGATAAAATGCTAACTGGAAGTGAAATTCAAATCTGGTCTAGGGCACATGGAATTCTTTAACAAATTATGGGTCTCGCTGCTTATAAATCTAAATTGTCGTACGCTCGATGTTCACAAAAGTTTATCTGGATAAGTTAGAGGCGACATTTGCAAGTCAGTTCACTTTCAAGGCAGAGTAATACGGTAATCACTAAGTACAGAATTTTTTTGCAGCAGTTGGAAATGATCACCCAGGAATATAGCGATATGACTGTTTTGTTTAGAGACAAATTGCCTATGATCTTCTTTAGTGCGTCTTATAATTACCTAACCTATTTTTTTTTTCAATTTGGTGTAGCAGATGTAACATTTTTTCAGTCAAGACTTACATAAGCGTAAAAATTTCCATTTGCAAACAATTCACTTATGGGCGTCGTCGATTGACAAACATGCGCTGATGCGTGTCCTTAAACAGGACTAACTGTACATACGACAAAAACAGAAGATAATGTCAATATTTGAGGCGTGAATATGGAAATTGGACATGTAGTTTTAAGTTGGGTTTCCACAGCTGTCCGGGGAAATGAGCTTTTTGATGTGAATTCTTTTATTTTGAAATACAATAGCACTGTTCATATTCGATTACAAAGTACAATGTATCTTTGTTTTTCTCTTTTTGCGTTAGTATTTAAAGGAATTTTTTTCGTTTTTTGAAATCCCTCATCCCCAACAGATTTTTTTTTTTAGTTTGTGGGAGTTAAATCTATAATGTATGTTAGTGCTAACGTAGCGCACCCTACACTTTTGCTTGGGAATTAGATACTAAACCCATCTTTGAGTTTGATATCAAAAACGTCACTTCCTACGATGACCTCTATGAAAGCCCAGGACGCACATGGTCAAATGCTCATTGGCACCAGCACTCCCAGCTGGTTACGCTTTTGGCCCTGGCACTTGTTGCTGGCTTCTCTTGATCTCTCTTTCCTCCTTTTCAAGATCGGTCTCATTTCACCGACCACCCGACATATCAGATCCTCACCATTTTTCCATTGTGACCAATCTCTGGACTAACTTTGCCAATTTCACTTGGTCGGTGTTGAGGCATCTCACGTACGCACAGCAACACAGCTACTCAACCATGTCCACACCACGTGCTCCAAACTCGGATTCACCTCTTTTTCTCATGAATTAAATGGCCTTTTACTATCCTATAGTAACGACGATCTCTCCTAATTCTCCTTACTTACAGAAATACGCATGGATAAAACTCCGTGCTCTCTCTCTTTCAGGGTCTGTCCGTCGAGTGTCTAGCAGCGTCAGAGAATAGCCCCAAAGCCACTCACACAACTTGGCAGTTTGGCACACACACTGAACCTGGTGTCCATAATCATTTCTTGATATGCTCCAAGCCACATGGATTCAAAAGCAGTTCAGACACCTCCGTTTCGACTCCGAAGCCTATACTATCAATGACAACAAAGCTTCTACTTTTAGCTATCTCTTCTCTCCTCTTTACTCGATGTATTGATGTTGTCATTACATGCATCTCATTTCCATTCGTTATTTGTCATTACTGTTCCTGTATCAAATGTACGTTTTATTTGTCAATCCAATTACTTGTATATGTTCTTTTTACTTTGTTTCATCTCTGCGTCCACGTTCAGACTTGGCACGCATTCTCTTCGTACATCCTCTTTCCTCCTTCCACGTCTCCAGTGCTCGATGCTACCACTAAACCACGTAGAAGCAAAATCCTTTGCCTACAACATCTTCGTGCTACCCATTCCTCAACGAGAACAACAAGAATTGTCCCGAACCATAATTTCTACGAACTGTTAACATTCCAACCTGGATATATCTCACACTAATTTGTACCCAGTTGCGTATTGAGTGCTCAACGGAAGGTGAGAAGTTATCCAATCGTCCTTTTTTCAATTTTTTGTTTTATCACTTCAACATGGCATGCTGCCAAATTGATCTCAAGACGGTTTCTATTGAGCGACTAATCAGACAAGTTCAAATAAGGATATGAATTAATTTACTGTTTTGAGGAAAGGCAGATACAAATCTAGTTAATTTAAAAGAAATCCTAGTACGAAGCTAGCTTTATGAATTAATCTACGTTCTACGTTGTCGCAGAATCCAAGGCTGACTGCTCAGATTAGGGTGACTCTATCCTTGTCAACACGTCATTGGCCAATATGATAGGGTAAGGTCCATCATTCCCCATGTCCTGAATATACAGCCGCAGAACTTGGGAGAAGCCTATGTTCAACAACAGTCTTTCAAGTCTGATTATGATGGTTATTTTTCTTCTTTTTGGCATTCAATCCTGCTGATGGTTATTGAAATTAGTGACGCCACTCGGGGTACTTGACACCTCTAAACCCAATTATTAATGTGATATGATGAGTCCAAGCAGTGATGGCCAGAGCTATAACCCGCATTAAGGCACTATTTTCTTGTATAGCTGATTAACATTATGTTAACACATAGAGAAACAAAATAATCTAACTGCCGAAATAATACATTTTACAGCAGTATTTTCTCTTTTCTTAATTATTATTGATTCTCATATTTTGAAATGTATGTTGTAATGCCTTTGTAAACAGGTTCACTTTTTGTTTCTGTTGCATTCATAATCATAAGTTATCCTTTGTGGGCTAGAGCAGATTAGCCGACTGGGGGAAAAATTTGAGCAAGTCTCATTGCAATAAAATTACATTGGAATAACTATATTTTTGAAACAGGGAATGCGTATGTTCTGTAATGAACTTTGAAGGCTGATTATATGATCATCTTATGAATTTTCGACTTTCGATCTAGAGATACAAAAGAATCTGTCAGTTGATTCAATAAATATTACCACGGTATGTATTCTTTTGTTCATAAAGCCCTAATTAATATTGATCTTTGTGATACGCGAGGTTTGTTGTAATCCATGTATGGATAAGCTTTCTTCTTTTTTTATTTATATCAATTATAAAACCTTTTCTTTTGTGGGTTAGAGCAGAATAACCAACAGCTGGGCAAAATTTGAGCAGGTCTCACTGTGATAAAGTTATATTGAAATAACCTTCTTAACAGGAAAAAAAAAACCATGTTCGACAATGGATTTTAAAGGCTGGCCATGCTGATATAATCATGGTATGACATTCCTTTTTGGAATTCTATCCAGAGGAACAAAAGAATCCGTCAGAAACAATTAGTTTTACAGCGGTAATTTCACTTTTTATCTGTTAGTGCCTAATTAATATTGATCTTTGTATTACGCGAGGTGTGTCGTGCGTAATCCATTTGCGAACAGGCTTACATTTTGTTGTTTTATTTATAATCAATTGATATCCTTTGTGGGTTAAAGCGGAGAAGTCGACAGCTGGACAAAATTGGAACTGCTTTGAAATCATGTTGAAAGAAACTTTTTTTCTTTTTTTTTTCTTCTTTTTTTAAAAAACATTAATGCCTGTGTTCAACAATCAACTTTGAGGGCTGATCATGATAATATGATTATGACATGACTTTTCAGTTACTGTTACTTAAAGCGTTGTAAATAGTAGGTAATGGTAATCCTTGGTCCAAAGGATATCAAATATAGTACTTAAACATAGCATATAAAGGATATAAAACGTGACACAAATGTTCCAAAAAGTGTACAACGTATTGGTCAGATATAAACACAATAATGAAGTTGAAAACAATTCATCTATTCTTTATAAGCATCAAGAATAAACTATAACGACAGTTTGGTACGTTAGATGCATATTCCCTTCGGACGTAAACAAATTCAATATTTTGATAACGAACAAAAAGTGTGTTGTCGCGAAGCAGAGCTGACATCTTCCACAAATCGACTATTCATATATATGTATGTATACACCTATCTCTTCGACTGATATTACAGGTATACCAGAAGCTCTACTGTCTGTCTCAGTAAAGATTGGAACGTCCCTAAAGTGACCAATTCAGGGTGCAAGTTAGGGCAAAGCGTATGGAGATCCTGTCGACGGAATCCCTGTCTTGGATGTTGTCCAAAGGAAACTGCCTAAAGGGGGCTCTAATCACTGATTTAGAATCTGAGTTGCTCGCCTCGCACACTTTTTGTCCAACTGAGGCTAGATAGCCTAATAATCCCCGCTATTTTATCTATAGAGGTAGAGAAGGAATGGATTCATGCCTTTTCTCAATGGGATAGCTATGAAGTGAACAGTGGCGACTGGAGTTTGAACTCGGCTCTCTGATTCTACTATCTGAGCCGATTAACACTACACCTTCCGCGCCAGAGCATTTTGTCTTCAAAGAATTTCCATTAAAAGAAATCATGTTAAATCTGGAGAACGCCTTTTTCATTTCACGGACAAAGCTTTTGGGGATTGGTAGGGGAAAGTGTTAATTCTGGTGTATTTTCTTGGTACTCATTAATCCTATTTACTTTCCCGTTTCCTGTGAAGTTTATTAGATTATCGATCTATCGGTCACGCTTTTTAAAACAATCAGCAAATGCAGAATTGAAAGAAAAGGGCTTGGCTTTGTTCATGTAATAAAGAAACGCACAAAAATTTCGGAGACCAACTTTCAACTTTTAACCGTTATTAATCAAAAATTAAAACATAATCTAACAATGAAAAAGAAAATAAGTGAAAACTATTTATTGAATGAAAAATTTAATCATAAGGTTTTGTAAAAGGATTCACTTCAATTACTATGAATACAAATTTAAAAAAGAACATTGAAGTGTTTCAGTGGCTTTGTATACACGTTGTTATTTATTATTTGGATAGTCGTTTGTGCATCTATATTGTTAAAGATGAAATTCTTGAAACGGGAGGCTATCAAGTTGCTATAAATGAAAAGCTGCGTTCCGCATTTGAACAAGGTAAATTGCGTCCCTTTGATTAGGGTGCCCTATTATTCTAAGCACCTTCCTCACCATAAATTGACTAAGTCTTCAGGGCCACTTCGGTTTACAGTAAGAGAGTAAGTCAGACTGGTTTTTGTTGCCGTTTTTTTTTTTTTTTTTTTTTTTCAAGTTCAATAAAGTTTACTAATAGAGACATTAAATGTTTGAATTCTCTACACGGTACATAGTTTGTATTGAACTCACAGGTATGAGGATATTCGAAAGACGTATCTATTTTCCCCTGCCCCTCCCCAGCTATGGGTAAAATAACAGGACAGACTGAATTCTCTGGCAGTGAGGAGACGACCAGTATAGAAACTGGGATGACTTTTTTTCTTTTTTTTTTTTTTCCAATTTGAAAATTTGTATACTGCCATAAACATTCACAAAAATATCACTGATTGGTACATTATTTGCATTAAAAAAAATGTATCGTCACTCAATAGGAACCGTCATATCACCAAATCTGGATCACTAAAAAGTCGAAAATTTCAACGAAATCTAGCGTGAACGCTGCGGAACAAAATAGGGAGTCAGTTTAGGCTTGAATTATATTGTAAATTGACTTCTCACCCTCAAAAAAAAAAAAAAAAAAAAAAAAGAAAAGAAAATTGTACGGGGCATTCTAAAGAAAAATGTTTTTCTTAATATATTAAGGAGTAGATGTTTGAATTTTCAGCCATCTTGCTCCCTTGGTATAACGTGTGCGCACAATACATGTATAGCCAGACAGACCAACTTGAAACCTATGTTGAAAGTTTTGATAACAGTTTTGATTCATCATCATCATCATTATCAGTCTTTTTGATTAAAACTTTCTAAAAAAGAGAAAGAAAGGAGCTCAAAAGGAAACGATGACGTCTATAAAAAAACAAAGCCCTTGCTACGGTGAAATTTTGTTGAGTACGCCGGGTCTTCTACGATCAGCAACGTTGAGCCAGGTCAGTCTCTAGATGGATAACCAACTGGATACATCAGACGATGCAAGCTGCTTGGGATCATTTAAAGATTCCGTTAATCCTCAAAGGAGGTGACTGACCTGGTTGGCTGTGAGTGACAAGAAATGAATGAATGAAGCCACACCTTTTCATATTTTTGATCTTGGGAATTAATCCTCCCGCTTTGAAATAAATGCTGAAGAAGCTATTTCTTTATATCAAGACATGAAAAAGGCAACGGGTTAGGCCGTTATTTCCGAGAAAAGCAGGCAACGATTTCGTGTGTTCCTTCCCTCTGCTTACAAGACCAAGAGGATGACATGAATCTATATCAAAGACGCGTTTGTTCTAGATTTCGGAATACCCGAGGATGGGGAGCCTATCTCAAACAGGATACCATCCCGGGTGTCATCGTTAAAATGGAAGCGGGTGGCTCATAGCCAAGGTTCTTAATCTAATGATCTGTTACTGATATCTTTGATTTGGCAGCCGCATTGCAACTTATATATATATATATATATATATATATATATATATATATATATATATATATATATATAGAGAGAGAGAGAGAGAGAGAGAGAGAGAGAGGTTTACCATGTCATGTCAAAAAATCTCCAAAAGGTAATGTACATTAAGTAAGAGATACGTCCTGCTATCGTACCCTCGGGAAGGTCGCTATACTTCCATCGAGGATATTGGATACCGGTTTTTTTGTTTGAAAGGGGACGTATTGTAGATCTGGTTGAGCACGTCAGATTTCATCCTTAGAATTAACGAGCCGAGTCGCTGGATCACACGCAGATAAGATGACGTATCTCTTATCAACAGCATTGCAATACAAGCGTTTTTTTTAATTACATGGATAGGAACAGTTACCGTAGACTAGTGTTGGAGTGCTCACCTCGTTCGGTCGTAGCTCAATCCACAACCGAATCATTCCAAGGACTCTAAAAATGGTAAAAAATGCCTATCTGCTGAACATTCAGAACAAGGACTAGGATTGAGAAATATCTCTCTGAAGTTAAAGGCTTACAGTTGGATACACCGCTTCCAATTAGCCAACGTCGAACCTAGTTACTACCTAGGTGGGTGACCATTGGAGAATATTAAGTGCTGTAAACGGAATAAAGCTTCGATAGACCTGGTTAGCCGGAAGTGGTTCATACTAAAGATTACTCGTGTGCACCTAACATTGCAACACCGTTGACGAGGAAACAGGCGGAGAACCATTAGTCATACATGTGGACAGTTCAGTTTTAAAGACAGCCCCTTATTTATGATCCATGATTCATTTATTCTTGTAGACTCCTGGCGGATCCGTCAGGGTCGTTTCTCAGATATATATTCCGAACAGATCTTTTCTGCTGTCCTCTGGAAATGTGCCTGTGGGCCCCCATTATTATGTGCAGTTTCAGTAGCAAGTGGGTTTTAAGGGTACAGTTTCTAACTCTACGCCCAGACTTTTTTTTTTAGATGGACTTCCTGGCTAGGCTACAGGTCTCCAGATATCCCTACATAGCTGAGGGAGAAGTGGGATCATACTTTCCGAGGATAATTAGCTCGAAGTGAACACAAGCCTCGGCCAAAACCTCGAACTAGTTTCGCCGATTTCATTTCCCGAGTCAGTGATCATTTCACTAGGCACGTTTCGAGTCAGCTAATTTTTGGCCTTGTAACAGTACAACGTAGTGTGAGCTCACTTTTGTGAGGGGAACACTTTAACTAAATGTCGGTTAAGATATTGTCTGAAAGAGTAGCTGTATGACGTAATTGTTGCATCCTACGTCTAGAACCTTTCATCATTTTCTGGAATCCCTTGTTTAAGAAATGTATCCTCGAATTTCTTCATTTACACCTAACCAGCTACGTACCTCCTAGTGATCAGCAGGTTTGCAGGTTTTGCTTCCCTGAGGACAAGTTGGAAATAATTCTGGACCGGTGTATCTTTTTGATTAGGGCTGGGGTTCTCAATCTCGCCCTCTTCAACAGAATTGGCATACCTCTTGTGGAGAATATTGCATAAACTGTATTGATCTGATAGAACAGACAATAAACAAGTAGTATTTGTTAGTAATTTCGTTTAATTCAATATCAAATTGAATTAGATGGAAGAACTTGACACTTTCCAAGAAGTAACTCAGTTCAAGGAATAGTTTCGGAGAGAGACGTCCATATATCATTCTCAATAAATATCAATGCGCAAAATTTGTTCTGCACATAACTAGATATCATTTTTCACAACTACCACGAGTTGCATTGAGTCGGTTGTGATCACTCCGAAATTCCTAGGTTCTTACAAACCTTGCATACCCTCGTAATTTCTTCTGTATACCCTTGTGAGTACGCGTCACCCGGTTTGAGAACCTCCTGCTTAGAGACACATAAGAGTTTAATTTCATCAACTACAGCTTTGGGGGAGGGGATGAATCCACTGGAGATTTGCAAGCCAAAATCTCAGCACAATCGATGACCGTTTCAATGCGCAATACATGAATATCTTACGAGGACTTGATTTCTCCAATGTCCATTCGAATCGGTTCAGTCTAAAGATACAGAGAATAATTTTTTTTCTAAATTTTGAAAACCCTTCTTCTTTCTTTCCTGCCATGATTTTGTAATCTAAACAACATTCTCAGGAATCGCAACGTATTGATTTTTACAAACGGGTCGTGTGCGAATATAGAAATGTGCTGTTTAAAGGGAAGTACGTATGCCTTCATTATAATCTCTTGCAAACGCATTAATTAATTTTTTAATTAATTTCTGAGACGATTTGTTCTGATTATCACATATTTCTCTCTCTCTCTCTCTCTATATATATATATATACATACGCACACACACATATATATTATATAATACATGTGTATGTTCCCTTATCTATTTTCATACTTACGTATGAGTTGTGTGAATGAGTAAATACACGTATAGAAACGCATACACGCACACACACACATACACACACACACATATATATATATGTGTGTATGTGTGTGTGTGTGTGTCAGGGTGTAGTTAGCGTGAATTATTACTTCTCTAGAGGACTGTTTTATGTCTGCTTCGAATTATCAGTACACGGTTTGTCAAAATCTTGTGAAGCCCTATGTCTCCAGCAGACTGGAAGTAAGCATTCGTGTCTAGTCAGATTGAAGAGTTTAATGGGTGCCATTTTCATCATACGACTGCCTTATCAAATCAGAACCAGTCATGGTTAGCAGCAAATCGTATTTTCCGTTTTTAATGTCATTCGTCTCGCTCGCTCAGTTGCCTTATCTGGCGCAACGTAAAGGCTGGAGTATTAGAGTCCATCTAGTAAACTTATCAACTATGGTAAGGATTTCCATTGTGGGGAATATACAAAACAAACTAGCATTCCAAGGGGTATAATGAATCACAGCCGACCATATATGCTATGTTGAAGGGTGATCGATTAAAAAGTTGGAATAAAAATTGATCATTGAACAAGTTAATTCCCTCGCCTTTTGTAGGACTGTGATCATAAAAAAGTACGGATTTTAAAAAAATAAGTGGGCATAAAATAGTGAATAACTTGGTATAAATTTACATTGCATATTGAACCCCCTGCTAAAACCTATTTTGGTTGGAAAATTAAAAAAAGAATACAACAATATTTTTCTTACTTATTTAGAGTGTGTATAAAATTTCAAGTTTCTATGAACGATAAGAATGGGCTGATGATCGGATGGATAGATGAATAGATCTTCATCATCGTCAGTCAGTTAGCACCTGTCATTGGACATAGACCTTCCTCAAGATTCACCAGATCTCTATATCGTGGACTTCAAGAAGCCAGTAATTTCTGAACGTATCTAGTTCGTCATGTCATTTCATATTTTGTTGCACAAATATAAATTTCAGATCACAGGAATAACCAGCCTCAGAGCTTAAACCGGTCTGTTAGGGGTAACGATTATTCATAAAATCCCCGAATAATGGACAATGAAATAATTGATAGGAACGAGTTTCTCTATTTCTCGATGGGTTGACTACGAACTTACTGAAAACATGGATTAAAAAACATCTATTGTTCATGTATATTCACGTATGATATCATTCGTATGTAAGAGATTGTTATCTTTTGTATATTTTCCTTCGGTAGCAAATCTCTATTTTCGGAACCAAGTAGCCTTGTTGGGTTTCAATTTTGCACAATTTTGTTTTTGTAATCCTTCAAATTGCAACCTTGCAACGAAGACAAAGTGATACTCTTTCTTGAAACACACCCTAGAAATTTAATAAGTGCACTTTTTGATTTCAAAACAATCATACGGTAAACTTGACGCCAGGGATGCCAACTTTATTTTCTAGTTTACACCTAAAATAGAGTAAAAACTTCCATAAACATTTAAATTTCTCACATACATACACACATATATACATATATATATATATATATATATATATATATATATGTATATATATAAAAGGGAAATATATTACTTACAAATTAATTATAGATAAAATGTGACTTTGATCATTAACATTCGAACACCAGTTAATTCATTAAAATTATAACTTGGAAATTCTTACTCAAATTGAATAAGATATTTCATTAAAAGACTTCTCAACAGTAATTTATTTCATCTAGATGCAAACAAAAACATCTAGATTTAGATATTAAAAAAACATCTAAAGTGGCAATCCTGCTCTTACTTTACATCTCTGGTTCTTACAGAGAAAGGGAGGTAAGAGGAAGTTGAAAAAAAAAACGTAAGAGAATTTAGTAAGGGAGCGAAAGCATGAAAGGGGGAAGGGAGAGAGCGACAGAGAGAAACATGGAGGGGATAAATTCACACCTCCTGAGTTTTATTGGACTCATTTCAAATACCAACGATGCTCTTTTTAATTAATTGCTGGATATTTTCTCTACCAACTCACCAGTTTCTGAAAATATATCCTCGTTTATTTATTCATTCCGAAGAAACATTATATGCTTAAAAATCCAATGGTAACATCAGCAGAACCTCAGACTGCAGTAAGTAATATTAAGCAATACAAACACTTTATACAGTGACTGACTTTTTTAATGGTTGATATTTGGTACTTTCCGAAACTAAAATTCAACGAATTTGGCACTCAACTAAGTTATTTGGTCCGGAAGATTATGATTTGGTACTGAACCGAAAATGTGGTATTGATTTGGTCTTAATCCCCAATAAAAAATACACTGGTCTGGTGAGTCGCGGAATGAAACCCATCACGCGACCAATATCCTTTAGCCAATATACCGTGTAGTGGGTGATCAATTAACAGATTGAAAAAAAAGGGTGATCAATGAATAAATAACTTCTGCTGCTGCATCATTAAAAAGTACGAATATTTTAATTACAATCGTGATTGCTGTCGCAAATCAAGGGTCCGATTTAAAATGAGATTACATTGTTACATATTCAACACTGATGATTCATGTCTTGTGATCTATCTATCCATGCCAGGCATACTATTGGAACAGTCTCACACAGGTGGGAGGTAGATCTACATGACCGGTTGTGACATCTGTCAGGATTAGGAGATTCCTGTCAAACGTACGATCATAGGGTCTCGCTCCTATCCGTGCAATCTCGATGGACCATAAGATGCAAAAACCCTTGGTATAAAGTATGATGTCAGCCCCTAGGACGTCACTCTTCACCCTAAGTCTTCATTGCACTGGGCAGAAGAATGTTTTGCTTACAGGGTCCACTGTCTATAGTTCTGTTCTCGTGGAAAAAACCCACTTAAAATTTTTTAAAAAGCCATTCATCCATTCAATATATATATATATATATATATATATATGGAGAGAGAGGGGGGAGATTGTGTTCTATTCATGAATTATGACATACGTGAGATTACATAACTACGTCTAATTAGCTAGATTCATCTCTCGTCTGTCTTACCTTTGCTCGCACATATATATATATATATATATATATATATATATATATATATATGTATATATATATTCATTCCCGTGTATGAAATGCGCGCATAACACATACTTCGTGCGCAATCCATGTAACATGTCTGTCATCGCACATAATGTTCAATAGCGTAAGTAATCGTTCTTATTCAATGTCGATAATGGATCGCTTGCAGCCTTCGTCCAAGTGTGTAATGGGAAATCCTAAATTTGTCCGATGTAATATAATATGCGATGATTTCCGGTTGGCAAGCTAGAGTTCTAATAACTGACATGTCCGCTAGTCGATAGGAACCAACCGTGTGGAATGACACCGCGTTCAGTTGAAGTCATTGGCGAGGGTTCATCTGCCCACGAACACGGCAAAATGCGCAAATAAATACCAAAATATCGCACGACTGATTGGAACTGACAAGCATTTTCTTCTTCCTTTCGGGGAAGGTAAAAGGAGATAAAGGGAGATAATCCCATTGAAGATGAATGTTGAATGGATAAACGAGTCCTTTTCGCAACGGACAGAGTCCTTTGCAATTCCATGTATTATGGGAGATGCTTGTGTGTTCAGTTTGGGATAATATCCTCCTGAAATGTTGCGTGAAAGACGCGCATACGCACAAATATATATTCAGAGAAAGAGAGGGAGAGACGCTCTGTCTGGAGAGTATTCAACCATTTTGAAAATCTCAAGAACCGGCTATCGGCTGCCTTAATGTTCCTTGGCAATCAATCAAAGCAACTTCATTTCTAAAGTATGAACCAATACTTTCCGATGGAGTTTCATAGCCAGCAGTGAGTTGTCACTGAAAGATCGTGTGTACTGTATGACCATCGAATTCACATTGTCTGAGTCTCACCATTCTCAATGTTCTGTGCAGGACTTTTTGGCAAAACATCACGTCATCCAGGTCAATGATTATTCGCCCTACAGTCCAGATTTGGTTGTCTGCGACTCTGGGCTCTTCCCAGAGCAATTCCAGACCCTGTACGGGGAATAATTAGAACGTTGGGATACGTACAAGAGAACTACTCCAGTGTGGACTAATGTACGATATCCGAATTTGGCTCTATTTTTGTTAATATTGAATAGTTTAAAACTTTCCGTGAATGAAAGTTCATATCGTTAAGTAGCAGACATAGAGAACCTTCTTTAAATAGTTTACATTCTTGTTTAAATCAGTAATTGGCTCATTATTTAATCCATTAAACCATGATCGGCATTACGGCCTGTGGTCCAAATCGAGTACATTGCTTTGCCGAAAATATTCTTAAGATGACCCGGATGGTCGGGTCATAATCACGATCGGAATATAGGAGATGAGTGAACTGGAAGTCACTTATAAGTGGCTAATACATTCAATCTCGTTCCTAAAAGGGTTTATTTAACGAATCTAATATTAAAATCCAAGGAAACGAATTGACCCACCGTAGCCATTATAGATGGTGAAGGGTTCTATCCTTTTTTCAAATGCATGCATTTATATGTGACAGTGTGTTCAGTCACTACTGGCGATACCGTTTTATCCATATACTTGTAATTTTGCATCTGTACTCCAACGGACCTCTTCAGAAAACTATTTTTTTTGGTGGTGGGTATTATTCTGACGTGTTTATTAATAACAACTAGGTGCTCCAGAGTCTAGGTATTTCCTGATGCTTTTTTGTTAGTTTGTTTTCTTTTACTCTATTTTAGTTGTTTTCCTGTTAGAGACGTCTGTGACATCATGAATAGGATTCATTTTAACTATGCTTACTCTTCGAAAGAATTTCTCTTGATGAATTTCAAATGTTGACGCCACAGTCGTTCAATTATTGACTGTGATAGCGCGACTGGTTTTTGTTTTACAGAGAAAACGAAATAATATTGATATAATTTGTATGCATAAGTACAATATCAAGTCTTGTTTGATGATAGAGGGAAGATAAAATAATACTGCGATTATAGGTCATACAATCATAACATTCAATGCATACAAACTTCAGCGGGGTACGTGAAACTGATCTATACGAATTCATTTTGCCAGGTCATACCGTTTCCTAATGGCCCAGTACCACATGCTTAGCGGCCCAGGGGTTGGGGACCACAGAATCAGCCGATGAATAAATAATCATAAAATACTAAGGAATTGTTGAAGTCAAAGATGGTGCTTTGATTCAGCGATGTCATAAATCTTTAGAATCGAGGTCACTGCGATGAAGTATTATATGGGCGTTTCGGAATTCCCGAAATGAGATTTTACTTACCCGCTGTGATGTTAGGGTCATTTACTGATAGGCGACAGGTGGCCGCTTCTGAGCAGACTGAATTTAAGAGATGCCGGGAATAAACTGTGTTACTTTTCTGAGTTCATTTCTATATGGGTAGTTTTTAAGGATGTATTTAAGGATTTAAGGATACTTGAGAATCGAACACACTAATGTAGATCAGTAAGATTAGCTTGTAATTTTTACCGCTAAATATTACCCCCTCCACTCAATAGAAGAGTCCGATCTTAGGACCCCCACCCAATCTCGCTGTTCATTATCAGAGTTAATTCTAGATGGAGTGAATCTCAGCGCCACTAAGTTCCCCTATCAAAGATAAGTATCACTCAAGACGGCCAAGCAAAGATTAGTACCACCCAAAGAGACCAGGTAGAGATCAGTACCACAAGGGTAGGAATTAGAAGTATGGATGAATCACAAAAAAAGAAAAAAGTTTTCTACACTTTAATGAACTCTTCATTTATCTTTTAAACAACCTGTACCATGGACCATTTCAAGCATGGGACTCGCGTTGTTCAGTCTGGGGGAATACCCAACATCTCTTTGAGTGTTGTAGTAACCTAAAGACGTAAAAATCAGTATCCCCCGATCGGATCGAATAAAGATCTATACCACCAAACCAACTGGTGCTGGTCTATATTTGACCGTATATTCCAACAGCAAACTGAAGGTTGCTCAGTAAGATGAATTGTATCAAAAGATGGATTACTCATCGTTATTTGTGGAAATTTCCCACTGGGGTTTGATAGGTACAATCGGATATATGTGAGGAATGTAAGTCCATTTCAATGGGAGAATTTTTCAAGGGACACGCCCGAAGGACAGCAGCCAAAGGAATTAGACATTCTGTAGCACAATCTACATATCCACGTGTTGGTCTTCACATTCAACTCGACCTTGTGTCACATTCTGCTTTCGTGGAAAAGGGGCTAAATAAATCATGGTGAAGTTATGTGAATTTAGGATCCATCATTCTACGTATCTTGATTGCTATCCTAATGTAATTTTATTTTCCTTTTCTTTCCATTACAGTGAATCCGGGTGATATAAAACTGTTGCTATTTGAAATTGCTAAGAACGTTTCGGCCCATCCATTCTACGACCTTCTTCAGAAGAGACCGTTTCCTTACTGATGTTGTGTTTTAGACCTGAGTAAAGTCATGGAACAAAAAGGCTGAAATGTTGTTTTGACAATGTAATAAATAGGAAGAGGAGATTCAGTTGTCTGAATAAAAGTTCGAATCAGTATAGATAGACAGGGAATAGATGATCCGTCATAGAAACATCACTGGCAATAAGTTAAAAGGGAATCTCTTGTTGAACACACGTGCGAAATCAATCGCAGAAGCCTGTTTAATTGCAAATATATATGAACTGACAGGTTTCTCAATGCATTTTGCACCGATCTGACCATGGTTTCTGATTAGAACCAAAGAAAGGCACCCCAGCGCCACTCTTCAGACCATCGACATTCGGACATCAAATTAGGACGAGTGAAGCAAGAAAAAACATTGGTAGACCAATCGATGTTCGCTGTCAATCTTCAAGCTCACAGACACTTCGAGGGCGGGGAAAACAGGTAAAAATGTCTGGAAATCAGGGAAACTTGATGTGATTGATAATGGCACATTCCTGTAGTTGCTATAGACGTCCTAAGAGAGAAGGAGATAAAGGTTATTGAAAAAAAATTCCGGGATGAAATGTTCTGTGTGTTTTTTTTTTTTCTTTGACTAATTGCATTCACCGGGAATGTTTCAGCCGTCATTCCATTTTCACAATGTGGAATCATTAATCCATATTCTATTTCTACCAATCTATTTACCTATCCCTCTATCAATGTTCTTAACCATATTCTGTTTTTAGCATATATATATATATATATATATATATATATATATATATATATATATATATATGTTCCTCTATTCAGGGTTGAGCACTTTTTAAGTGAGGTAACTCATCTATTGTAAGCTTATGCAATGCTCTTCCATAGGAATAGAGAACTCTAGTGGATGAGGGATTTCTGTGTAAATAAATACATCGCTTAAATTCAGCCTTACTGACTATCCAGTTCCGTAGTCCAGAGTTAGGATATCGTGAAGTGAAGGTTTCAATTCTGCCTCGCGGTACTGGATAGGATAATGGAAAGTCTATAACCACACTGAAGATATGTAATACATCGAAACAGCTGTCTGTGGATGACACAATAATATATATATATATATATATATATATATATATATATATATATATATATGTGTGTGTGTGTGTGTGTAGGCGTTCATCTCCATTTATCTTTATTGTTATCTGTGTATTCCTGCTGTTGCGTACGTTGATTTGTATCTTGGGTGTGCTGTGTGTCACGGATAGACAAACACTTGAAAGTATTTTAATGTCTGTAAAAAGCAATGTATAGTGGTCCCAATCGTAGAAACGAGAGAATTAATTGGAGGAAGGATTTGGATCAGACGCTATTATCAGTGGATAACTGTGTGCAATCGAAATTTTGTTTTTCTCAAATCAATTCTTCAATTCCCAACCATTTTTTCCTGTTTGTAACATCGAATTAAATGAGGGTGTGAAACTTTTCAATTTACAATCAGACCCACTTTTCCTACATTGTACCAAAAAGGCTTTCGCTGTCAGTTGCTTTTTACAGACACCAATATTCTTTTGCATTTTTGCACACCCATGATATCAAACGCCATTAGCCATAATATTTCTCACTCTCCCAGAAAATATGTTTGTATATTTTAGGACGCGAATAAAAAAAATAAAAATAATAATATCAAAATAATATTGATAATAATACTTTAATTGATATTTTTCATATGTTATTCATTTGGAAAATATCTTAAGCCAGCTTCGTATGTCGAGTAGTTACGTATTTTCTACTGTTCAAGGTTTTCAAATCCTGTTGAATGCAAGGATTTAGATTGTTGATTTTAACATCGGACAGACTTTCTCTATTTAGAATTTTAGCATAACATCAATTCAACCCTACATTTAAGACCTATTTAAACCTGTGGCAAATTGAATTAAGCTTTGTAAATATTCATAGTAAATGGCTTATTCGTAATCTTTATTTCATTTTCAAGATGAGTCCACCGGGAAACCTATTCAAGTTGTTATGGGGTTGGTTATACCAGTGTTTTCCAAAGTAGGTACTACTAACCATCTGGGGCGCTAGGAGATTCGAGGATGGTGGTAGGTAAATTGGCGGCAAGGGGCATCGGGAGACTTGGGGTGGTGATGGGGAATAAGAGGCCTCACATCAAGCCTATTCTTTCACATCATTTTTTTTATATTGATCAACCAGTGCTTCTATTTTCTTCCGTACAAATACATTTTTCTTTTTTTTGAATGAATGCTCGAATTCATCAAATATTCGAGGAGAATTTAATTTTCAATCCATGAGTTTCTATTGATTTCATGAGGAAATGGCACTTATAAATATATACACGAAAAGAGACACTAATCCGGGAAAAAGTTTGGTAAACTCTTGGTTGTACTATGATGAGGAGAGATGCCTTGATAATTGTACTTTATGGGAACTGTCTGATAACAGAAGAAGGCGTAAGTGATTTAAAGACCCATAAATCATGTCTGACTAAGAAGAAAAAAAACACAGCAAGTGATGAACAGTGTTGGCAAGCATGGTTAGTTATTTAAAGATATTTTTTTTACAACTAAGTTCATGACTAAAAGTCTTATACATACTCATTTAAAACCAACTTGAATAGTAAATTATCCTATCAATACGACTCCAGAACAAATCATTATTTACAATTGTATATTTACTTTTATTAAACGGATATATTATTTTTTTCTGAAGGGCTATCATAGATTTATCTCAATTACATTGGAAAAAAATCAGCCAGGTTTAGCCGGAAAATGGCTACTCCGGCAACTTTTGTCAGTAGCGAAATAAAGAATCAGGAGGATTTCATGAAAAAAGAAACATAAGGTAGGAACAGTGGCACACATTGAAGTTTAGTGGCCTTAGGGGCTTGACTACTGACATTTACTTAGGTGGAAAAGAAAAAAGAATTGTAACAAATTGACTATTTTATTAAATTTATCTATCTTTTTTAATAATTCTTTCTGCAAATCATGTATGTACAATTATAGCATTGTTATTTTTAATATCAGGAGAAATAGAGAAAGTCAACAGAATTTCGAAAAGCTTTCGGTGGCCCCTCTCCATTGGAGGCCCGGGGTATTTTCAAATCGTACCCCCTCTTCTCATCCCTTATCTACGCCTCTGGCCAGGATCACATACAGACTTCCGCTCTGAACTTCCTCTATTTCGTTTATAAATCATCATCTGGCATTTCTCCTTTCTTGCAAGAGAAAAGCTGAAGTAAACTGAGAAGACATCTAACCTTGAGCCACTGCTTTCACTTCCTTCATTCCTCCATCCCCAGGGAGACCGGCCATCACAACCCGTGAACCCAATAAACTTCCGGTGAAAACTTCCAAAAACAGTTTCCTCTTCTTTGCTCTTCCTTTCAACCCGATCCTCCTAAACATCTTTCAATAAAAAAAAGGAAGATGTTGAGGGAATATTCAGCATTCTGCATTGCAAAACGGATCCTTCACCTCTGCTATCAGAATTAAGGCTATAAACATCAGAAGGCGTTCCTGAACGAAGCCCAGACCCACAAATTTGTGTAGTTGCCAATCCTTTCTGTGGTTCGAAACACCACATCGCCCACATCTTGTACACTTCACCGGAAACCATCATCAATATCAAACTTGATATCGACTGGTTAGTCACTCTTTTGGAAGCATGCTGTTTTTTCTTTGGGGGGCGGGGGGTTAATCAAAGATTGTAAAATAGGGTGACCAATAAATGAAGACTTCTCTCAGAATAGCATTAAAATACATTGTAGATTGAAAACTCGGCTAAAATCCCATTCTGGGAGAGGATTTTTATCAAAAATCTGTTCCTACCTCTAGCTACGCCACTAGAAAGAATAATGATAATAATGGTATCTTAGTTGCTAAAACACGTGGAATATCCGTGGATATCGCTATTAGTACACTTTTTCTACGTTAAGCTTAAAACCTACGATACCAACGAGGTAAGGATTTCGTTGGTTGAGATAGTTTAAATACGACTTTCTTTTTCTTGTTCTTTTGTAACATTTACATACACGTAGAAGCGATTTAATCGACTGTCCTGGACATCGTACGAAACAAGGAGAGCAGCGGTCGAAAATAGGGAAGATAAAAGGAAATCAATACTAAGCTAAAGAAAAATAAAAACGAAAAGTTACAGATAAATAAACAAGAGAAACAAAATCAAAAGAAATACGGCTAAAGTTGTAGATAATCTGCGCTTCTAATCCTAACAAAGAGGGAAATGTCGGCCATTTTTTTTCCCTAGGACGGATTCTTATTTTATCTTGCTTAGGAAGCAAAGTGGTGTTGATTGCCTGAACAACATCAGCCTAACGGACGAGATCAAAGGGAGTATACGAGATTTGAAAGAGAATCGGCGATAATCAGTGAGATTAGAAGCACTTAAGAGAATGAGTAGACACAAATACCTAAAGTTTGCACACGGAATTACTTGGCTTTACTTATATAAGTAGCGCATTACGATATATATATACATATACATATATACATGTAACATTTTATCGCTCATGTATCCACTCATACTACTTAAACACATCTACGCAAAGAAGTACTTTCTTCACAAATTCCGTAAATCTATCTAGCTATCGATACATATATAAAGTGTTAAGGGGAAAAACAAAGGAAGCACTCAAGAGAATTTTATGACGCGAATTCTTGAAGTTTCCACGACATAATTATTTAGCTTTACTTAGATAAGAAGTGTTTGGGGCGGGCAAGGGTGTATTCTGATATACCTTGTTTTACGGACATTATGACGAAAGTACTGATTAACATAGAAATGTTTATGGAAGCTTGAGTGGATACGCCAGTTAAAAAAATGTTTGGCTTCTCTTGTTATCTGAAAGTATAGCATTCGTTTGAAGAATATTACGTAAACTGAAAGTAAAGAAGCAATTACCATAAATTTATATGTGAAATTCTTTGAACGTTACCTTGATAATAACGAAAACACACACTTAAAACACATATTCGCGCATTCATATCAATTTTATAAGTGTATCTATCTATCTATCTATCTATATATATATATATATATATATATATATATATATATATATATATATATTACTTCAGCTGATTCTAGCTAATATAAGACAGCTAGGTAACTTGATACATATACACGGATCTTTCTATGTTTCTATGTATCCATATATGTGTATGTGCATGTGTGTTTGTGGGTGTATACACGCACTTGTATTTCAAGTGTGAAAAGAAAGAAAAAAACAGACAGACAGAGACAGGCAGGCATTATATCAAAAAAAGAAATAAGAGGGAGAAGAAAATATGTTCAGATTTATGGCATTTACGACAAGGCATCTTGAAGAAAATAAAGAGCCATGTTTTCGAAGAACAAAAAATATCTCTTTCATCACTTTCGTTTTTCCGGACCATTTTCAACTATCCTTTCTTTCATCTCAGATTCAGGATAATTGGTCGTGATTTTGCTTTCAGTGCAGAACATTTAGCGTTGATAGCTCTACATTTCAAGTTCAGCTTTGTTCATCTCTTAATGGTAACTACTCAAGACAGGATTCTATTTATTCACCTTTTTTTTTTGTTAACAAGATAAAATATCTAGTATGTATTTTGATAGTTAGTGGGGACCCTGTGTCATTTGAAGAGTATTCGGATCTGAAGCCAAAGAAATCAAATATAATGAATGTGACGCCTTCGGCAGAGTGTAAATCCCCAGTTCGTAAGACATGGGGGTTGGGTGATGGGCCTTACCCCGCTACGCTTACCCTCAACTTATTTTTCTCACTCGATTACTCTGATTTGAAAGACGGCCCACAATCTTGGTCCTCTTGGTTCAATTGTCATCTAATCAACAGTGAGAATCCCTGGTTACGTCCTTTTTGCAACGTCTTTTTTTTCTTTTTGCAAGAGACCATCACACAAACTGTCGTCAAAACTGTCAAGGTAGATTTCTTCAATTTCTAAGACGGTCCAGCTGGCTTGCTTGTTAGCTGACTGGTATGAATATGTATAAGTATCACGCATAAAAGACTGCGCCAATAGAGCTAGAAGGCTGGGTACTAGAACATTCGCTCATTACTTCTAGAAAAAAAAGTGTTTTATCAACCTTACCAAATAAGTTTTTAGTGGAGGGTTCAATTTACAATGTAAGTTTAAACTGAATTGATCCTTTAGTTTGGGCGCGCTTATTTTTTTCATTTCAGTTTTTTAGTGATCATGCCCAAACAAAAAGTCGAGATATTAGTAATTCATTCATTGATCGCCCCCTTTTCGTAGGGTTTTAATTGATCACTCACAACGAGGCCTACGGACGAAACGTTCGTTGCGTGACGGTTATTACTGTGTGATTGTTTTTCCTTAATTTCTTTTGATTCGAAAAATGTTCAGTCTTCTTGCTTATTTGAGTTCGAATGTCTAGCAATAATTTTATCAACAAAATCTTACCGTTTGAAAACAAGTGGTAGTTATGATAGTCAAAAAATTATTGAGGTTGATTCATTAAATAAAATGCTTGCTTTACAATTAATGGTGTAGATTATCCCAGCAATGCGAAAGTAGAGTGTATGATAAAAAGAACAAACCTTTCGTGAATTGAAACGGCGTAGAGAGAAGAGAATCAATTACTATTGATTTATATTGAATAATTTTCTAAGCGCACCCAGGTCAAAAAATGGTGATGACTGTATGTTAGGCTGAAATGTTGGACGATGCAATAATAGATGGTTGTGGGGACAGAGATGAGAGGAGCGCTTTTGACTCGATAATGGCTCAATGTAAAACTAATGCTGAAACCTATTTCCTTTTTTTTTCCTTTTTTTTCATGAAAGCAAACCAACTTTGGAAAAAATATATAATAGCTTCTTCGCTTTTCGCCATTTCAGCTCATCTTAAGCAGAAAAAAGAGCTACATTTTCCGAGAACGGAAACAAACTACACCTTTCATCGCTCTCATTTTACCGACGAATTTTGGATGATACGGCTATTTATCTTTCATCTCGTTTGAGGGGATTATTTGTCAATCGTTTGCTCTTAGTGCAGAACATTTAGCACCGAAAACCTCTACATATCATTTTCAGCTTTGCCCAGATATCAATAATCACTGCTACTGACAGGGTTCTTCCATTCACAGTTTGTTTTTTTTGCGAGAGAAATTATCTGGGACATATTTTTATACGTAGTTAATATATATATATATATATATATATATATATATATATATATATATATATATATATATATTGTAGGGATTATTGACGTTAGTTCATTAAAGTACAAGAATAATGCACTTGCTTTGGAATCAATGGTTCCCAAGCTAACTCAGATGTATGAAGTCACTATAAAAAAATATTTCGTAAGCCAAAATGGTGTAAAGCTAAATAACTATTGGTATTATTTTATCAAGGGAATATTTTCCCAAACCGCCCTGAATACTGATGATTGTATTTTGCGCTGAGTTGCAGATGTTGTAGGAGTTACGTAAAACTGGGGTTCACTAGTGAAAAAAGCCATTATTTTCAGAGAAACTTGCAGTAGTGCACAGAAAATTGTATGTTGTTCACATGTTTTAGATAGAGGAAAGAAACTGGGGATATTTCTGTGATGTGGGTTGTTCAGTAGGAGTGAGGGAGGTGTTAACGTCTGTGTAGGTGAGAGTCAATTTTGTCTGAAATGAGAAGGGTCTGGGAGAGGATGGTTCGGGGATGTTCGTATCTATGTCTGTGAGTGTCAGGCTTGTCTCAGACAAGAAGGGGCCATTGAAAGGAGGGGAAACATCGTAGAGGGATTGTAGACGGCGAATATCTGAGCAACCTCCGATTTGCAGACGACATCGTCCTTTTTGCAGAGAACCTACATGACCTCTGCTGCTAGATTAACTGAACGAAGAAAATAAAAGAAGTCGGCCTGCACATGAACATCAGCAAAATGAAAATCATGTGCAACAATCACATTGAGAATAAGAATATAACTATCAAGATCGAAGATGCAAAACTGGGAAGGTAGACCACTACATCTACCTCGGACAACTTCATGATATTCTCAAAAGAAGAAGAAATTAAGCAAATCATCACTCTAGGATGGCAACCCTTTGGCAGAGCAAGCTCAGCTTTCAAAAACCAGACGATCCCAATAATCCTAAAAAGAAGAGTATACAACCAATGCACTCACCCGATAGTAATTATAGAGCTGAAACATCGAATCTAACCAAGAGATAGACCTATAAACTGAGAAGTACGCAACGCGCACGTGAGAGAATTATGCTCAACCTTACATGGAGAGACCACAAGACAGCACAGTATATAAGGAAGAAAACGAGAGTCCGAAACATCATAGAAACTATTTGAAAAACTCAAATGGCAATGGGCAGACCATGTTGCAAGAATGACAGACAACCGATGGACAATTCGACTCACAGCATGGATCCCCAGAGATCACGTGCGAAACCAAGACCGACAGAATATAAGATGGAAAGATGAACTAGACTAATTCAGAAAATACTGGCTCTGCAACGCCCATGATAGAGAATTGTGGCGAATACTGGGGAAGGTCTATGTCCAACGATGAACGTTATAAGAAAAGAATGATGATGATAATGATGATTTTATAATCAATGGATATCACACGAAAGTTGTCTTGTGCATGACCATACTGGAAATAGTTAATGATGAATTTAGCACCTTAATGCATCATGGTTTCCTGATTATTCGTTCAGAACCATCACATGGTTTAATAGATGAGCAACTACCGAGAAGAAATATTGTATACTGTTTCTAAACGTATCTATACGGGTATAAGCGCTTATGGAAATGTGTGTTTGAGCCCTTGTGACTGGATCCATCAGTCTGTGTGTTAGTTTATGCGTAAGGGTGCATGGAGCAGTATCTTTGAGCGTGTATATATGTGTAGGTCATTGTTTATTTGAGTATCCTTGTGTGTGTATGTATATAAGCATCAGTTTCCATATTAGTGCACGAGTAGGAGCGTACAGAGCTGCTTCTGCGTGTCAGATTGTACACAGGGGTATTTAAGTGTATTCACATATGTTTGTGTGTGAATATGTTAGCGTGTGTGTTTATATGTGTGTGTGTGTGTGTGTGTGTGTGTGTATGTATGTGTGTGATTGCGTGTCCGTATGTGTGTGTGTATATGCGTCTGTGCATACGTGTTTCTGTGTCTGGATTGGGTTGTGCGTGCGTGTCAGTGTATCTTTATCTATATATATCTGTGTTCGATTATATTTGCGCGCACGTGTGTGTGTGTGTGTGTGTGTGTGTGTGTGTGTGCGTATATATGTGTGTATGTACGTGCTCGTTCGATGCCTTTGTGTAATGCTTTATTGACCGGATATCATTCCAAGCCGGAAATCCGACGAACAGGGTTAAGCGGACTCGGACGAAGGGGGGGGATAGCATTTGATGAGGCCATCCTTAACTACCACACTTCCTACCGTTTCGCAACTAGGAATGGCCCTGCACTCTTTCTCATTAACTTCTCCATCAACTATCGGCAAGAGCAAACGTTCTGACGAGGGCCCCCTACCCCGTAATCCAACCGCTTCGCTTCACCCCAGACTTGACTACACATCAGGATGCTGCACTCAGAGACCGGAGCAAGGTGGAGTGGGCCACACATGTTTATTTGTAGGACTTGTCACACTTATAAAAGGGCTTTCGTCAACGCTGACACGCCGTGTGGTCTTTTGAAGCAGGAAACGATGGGAGGCACTCAGAGAATATGAGAGAAGAGAATTACGAACAGACGTTGGGGATAGGAAGCAAGAGACAAATGAAGAGTGATGTTCATTCGTTGGCAAGTTAGACATTAGTATTGTATTTGTGTCAGCCTGATACACACACACGCACATTATATATATATATTGTAGAATAGGTATTCGCAGCACAAACATGTTTAAGTTCCTATACTATATATCCAACACAAAACCAACTTGATATTTGGAGTTGAATGTTTCGAGCCCTCTATGAAATAAACCCATCACATTTCGGATATTGCATAACATCATGCAGCATTATATAATATTGCATTCGTGATTTGTACAATATATATATATATATATATATATATATATATATATATATATATATATATATATATATATATTGATACATAGATTATTTTTATGGAAAGAAACTACTGATCTCTTCCGTCAATTGGTTCAAATGCTGCGTTGAGATGTTTTTTGCTAGAAAATGAGTATTACCTTCCAGTGGAACAGTCAAAAGACAGAGAAACCTGTAAAGTTTTGTCATTCTTTTACATGAGGAGATATGAAGGAGAAATGATATCTATCCTTGCTTGAATGTAAACTTCTTTCTTTATACCTAATGTGGTGGAGAAAACACCTTTCCTCAATTTGGCATCTGCAAAAAAATTCCCTTTGGTGTCATGATCATTTAATTTAAGTGCTCCACCTGGAGGCTCGAAACGTAAGTGCCACTGATACACAAGTGGCATGTCCTGCTGTGACGGAAGTGTTTCCATATTCTGATAAGTGTCAGCACCAGTTGCACGATAAGAAAGCTCAGATGGGGAAAGAGACGATTGAAATGGTGAAACGAGACATTTTGGAGGGTAGTATACGTGCTACAATATTTGTATAGAAAATACTACTGCCCAGATGTACAACAAAAGACATGGTGATGATAATTGAAGTGTGAAAGAATCCATTTTTTTCCAATAAGAAAAGCGGATGTCGACAAGAAGAAGAAGAATGTGGTAAAATGAGACGACCCCAGACCAGAATAGAGGGTTTCCAAGTTGGACAATTAACATGTGCCTACGATTTTGAGAGGGTCTATATCCCATAATATAAACAAAGGTGGATCCTTTGGTAGAAGAATGTAAATATCGTACAGACCATCTGTAGCAGGAAAAATATTAATATTTTTAGAAAGATTCATAAAAGATTAATTTAGATGTATTCCTAATACAGAACAAACACAAATAGTCAGTACTGCTTCTGAGCTTTTTATAAAAGATTAATTTAGATATATCCCGAAACAAATAGTCAGTACTGCTTCTGTGATTTTATAATGCTTTGCTACTTGTAAGTACCTCATGTGCATAACACATTCAGATGCATACCCGTACGTAAATGAATTTAGCACTGACTGAAAAAAAAAAAAAATACTTAATGAGCGGTTTGAAATGGGATCTACATTTCCCATCTGGTCTGGGCCCATCACGAGCTTTGCACGGGCCTTCAGGTCGAGAGGTGGGGTTGTAACTTACACCCGACACTCCCTCCATAGCATGGCTTCTCATATTCGTGAAACTGAAGTCTACCAAGACGAAAAGAGTAATATTATTGAACGACCGTAGCCATCAAATACCCCTCTATACCCCAATACATGTTTAGGGGAATGTTTTTCTTTTGGAGGGGGGGGTAGCTTTTTTGATGATTTTTTGCCTCATTTTGACGGATATATTCTATTAATGACGTCTGGATTCTGGAGAATCTGTATGCTTTTTTTTTGTCTTTTTTTTTTTACTCTATTTTAGATGATTTCTAAGAGAAACGTCAATGATGTCATAGGTATAATTTATTCAAATCATATCTATTCTTCGATAGAGATTTATTTTACATAACTTTGAATTTTGATGCTATGGTTGTTTAATTATTGACTATGATGGCAAGTTATTATTGTTGTGGTTATCATTGCTTTTTTTTTTGCTGTCGTTGTTATATCATTAGAGTTTTTTTTCATATTGTTGTTATTTTTCTCTGGAATTTTTGGCAATTCTTCTTCCTATGCTATTAAAAACTGAAACTAAGGCATAATTACGTGTTTGTAATGATTGATGCCAGTTTTGTAATTGAACAGCAATCAATCATCGTTTTTATCTAGTTTTTTCAGGATTTTGTATTAAAGAAAAAAATAAGAATTTCCTTCTTTTTTTCTGCAGTTTAATTACCTTCAGATTTTCCCGTTTTCTTCTTCATTTCCTATCTAAGCTATCGAATAAATCATCATTCATACAGGCTTGTTAATCTACAGGCGTGCCCAAACTCCTAGAAGCACACACTAGCTAACACACCAACACGTGCGTACGAATGCTCTCTCACTCTCATTATACATATATATATATATATATATATATATATATATATATATATATATATATATATATATATATATATATATTTAAGAAAAGTATAAACAAAAAGAAAGCCAAACTTTTTGGTAATGGTTTATATGTATAATGGTTTTTAATAAACCTTAATCGGTTTTATACATGACTTCAGAGGGCTGATATAATTCTGTATACACACACAGAATCACATCAGCCTTGTGAAGACACGTACGAAACCGGTTAAGGCTTACATATTAAAACCACTTCACCTATAAACCATTACTAAAAAGTTTGGCTCTCCTTTTTTACACCTTTCTCAAATTCATTCAACCCTTATTGCAGAATTTACCAACCTATCTTCCCTACACGCACAGACACACACACACACACACACATGCATATATAACCATTATTTTATCATATTTTTTCAAGTTGCATAATTCATGAGACAAGATTGCTCGATATCAAGGATAGAGCATACATAAATGGTCTGAAGATAGCGAAAGCATAAAACTGAAAGCCATCATGATGTGATGATTTATTTGTGCATTGTCTTTATATATACACACATACACACACATATGTGTGTATGTGTGCATGCATGATGAGAGAATGCAAGATATAGAGCGGTTTGAAAATATGTTCCTAATGAAAATAAATGGAGATGTATATATCATGTATATCATCTGTATGGAAATAAGTTAAACAGCCTCAGGTTAAGAACAAACATGGATAGATAGTGAGCTCAGTCTACCCTACTATATACTCATTACCAGTGAGAGACCAAGTCTTGAAAGCTCAGTCTGACCCACTATTGACCCATAGTTCACGCCCCATTCGAGAAATTACCGTGTGTGCTCTTAGGGGAATATCACAAAACGAATCGTGTTCTAACTTCGCAGCAGAAACAAGCCACGGACAATTTAGTTCGTATCACGATTGATGAACACGTAAATGGGCATATGGGATGAAAAGGGCTGAAAAAGGACTCACGTAATGGCTAACCTCAGCAGGACCCCAAGAGTACAATTCTAGTCTCCTGGGCAGCTTATGCACAGAGTTTAAAGAATGGTCGATGTATTGTGCAAAAGAGTGAATATAGAACTCATTGATTATCACATTTTTTAAATAATTATTACTAATACTAAATCAAAATGCAAAGTTTAATTTCTCACATTCTCCCTACCGTCTCTACTTCTCTCTGTTTCAATCCCCATATCTATTTGTAATTGTATCGATGTTTCCAGCTATAACCACGTTGAGCGTTGATGCAAACAGTTTAACCATGATACTGAGTCTAATAAAATGAATCGAAATATCGAAAATCTTTATCCATATATATATATATATATATATATATATATATATATATATATATATGGATAAAGATTTTCGATATTTATTTATATATATATATATATATATATATATATGGTACACCGTCTGTTCATCTATCGGAGCGTCTGTTTGTCTATCTGTCACACTATAGAAACTATCTAAACATAGTCGCAACCCAAACAAATTTGGTATGCAGACACAACTGATTTTGTAAAATATTCTCAGAAAATGTTTTCAAAGGTTTTAGAAAGGGCTTCACACTCCAAGGACTTCGGGGAAATTTCTAAAGTAAAATGTTTTGAGAAAAAGCATTTGAAAGGTTGCTCTAAAAACAATGTAACTATTATGCTAAACACGATCCTCATTTTCGTTCGATATACATATATACATTCATATAAATACGTTTCGTTTTATATTTTTATGTATTATTATGTTGAATGGTCAGAAGTGAAGAGGGGTTCAATGAAAAAGAACCAAAGGTAACGGAATATTTATTCCCTCTTTTTGTAGTCAAAAGTCAAGGAAACATCTTTTCACAAAAAAATCCATTGTGAAGGGACTACCTTTTTTACATGTCGGTAAACTTCAGTCTTTTTTTTTCACTCTTCAAGTATCTGATCCTGCGTCGACGGGTTCTTTAACTAGTTTACCTACATCTACAGCAATTGATATACCGTATGATATAAGCTAGACTGTGCAATGAACTTCCTCAGAGACTTCTGAAATAATTGCAAAGCAAATTAGCCGACAATAAGTTAGTTAGTGATCATTATCTGCCGAAGGCAGCACAAAGCTGTTAATTACTAATTACAACCCATTTCGTCTCCAACATTTCATTGGATTAACTGATGAATATTCTTCATGCTTGAGATGACATCATCATCATCATTCTTTTGGTGTCCGTTATTTAGCCTAAGCTTCCCCCAGGATTCGCCAGACGACTCAACCGTGGGCGTCGCGGTGCCAATATTTTCTGAACTCGTCTAAATCGTTACGAGCCAGTACTGTACGAACTTTTACAGTTCGTCACGCTATCTTATTTTTTCCGGCTACAGTTTCGCTTATAATCTCTGGGGACGCAAGTTGTAAGTTGTCTTTATTCAGCGGTTGTCTGTATACGGTAATTTTAACGCCATTCCAACATTCGAGACGTTCCAATCAGAAGGTTATCAAGTAAAATATTAGGCGCCAGTGTAGACGCATCACTACAGCTGTCTATTTTCATATTCATCAGTTTTTTCCCTAATATTTGGAAGCGCATCAACTCTACAATCAGTCTAACAGTATATTTTCATATCTTTCTATCTATCTCCGTCCATATCTATCTATTTTAATTTACTCATATCTATCTTTCTTTATTTCCCAATACCGATCTACCCCAATTTACCCACATATCTTGCTAGCTATCTTCCTTTCTCTCTATTCATCTCTTTGGTTCTTTCTTTTTATATATCTATCCCAATTTGCTCATATCTATCTATAAGTTCCCCTCTCTCTTTCTCCTTATATATCTGTCTGATCATGTCTATCTGCTCTCTTCTCTCCCCCTCTCTCTTTATATACATATATATATATATATATATATATATATATATATATATATATATATATCAGTCTGTTCCTATCTGTCTATCTATCTATGGAACCACATGATACCCGACCAAGTTGCCCACTTGCCATTGTTGTTAGTAATTGTTGTTCACCTTCAGATCAAAGCCTGGTCTTCAAATGTTTGTTTCCTGCACAGAAATCCCCACCCAATTGGGAAAAATGGGGCAATATGATCTTGCCAGCCCCGAATGAGACAATGCCATCATTCGTATTACCTGCAACAGATACATAGATATAAATACCTATAATCGTTCAGCGTTTCTTGGTTAACTAATATATGTCAGTCAATATATATCAGTTCAGATCAGCTCAGTTGTTCCCATGTTATGCGATACACGAGTCAATAATTTAGTCTCCATTACTCGAACGATTCATGGAGACCCGACCATTGTATATAGTAATTGTCGGTATTCAAAGGTCAAGTGTGCCAGCCCAATGCCCAAGATGGAATAGAGTAGAGGGCTAAAGGGCTGCAACCGCCTTGATATTTACCTATAGCTGGAGACAGAAGTGGATCCATGTCTCTCCCTAAAGAGTAAAGAGAACGGATAGTGCCCCATCCCCCCCTGACCGTTAGGCTAACCACAACTTGATGTTTACATCATTGTTTAAGTACGTATTCCATTCTGTTCATATCTACCAATTCAACTCGTTCTTCTTTCATCTTAATATTCATTTATTTCCCAGACATTTTCTGCCACATATTAGAAATCAAAAAATAAAAGTGTCACCAGTTTTTAAGTTGGTTTGGCTGGCTTTGCGTGTATGTATGTATCACGCGCTTAGGCCTCGCCAATGGAAATAAAGGGCTGGAATTTGAACATTTACCCCTTTTATGCACGCAAAAAACATTTTTTTCAAATCCAACCAATTGGGTTTTTAGTAGGGGTTATATTTGAATGTAAGTTGTGACCCTTAGTTTATATCAGGCAATGTTTAAATCGTTCGAACTTTTTTTTGGTTATCACGGCTCAACAAAAGCCGAGAATAGTAATCCATTCTTTAATCACTCCTTCTCTATTTTTTGATTGATCACCCCCAACATAGCATGTTGGTGTTGATCACTCAGAGATTTCTATAGAGTGACTAACAGGACCTGTTTTTTTTTTTTCTTTCTTTCATTTTCCGTCGTATCTATATTTCAGAGCACCACCGAGCAGCAATTGTTTATTTGACATTACAAGCTGTTCTTACTCAATCCAATTCCCAATGTGATCCACTCATATAAATGGCTTCATGCCAGACATAACTCATCCTACCCAGTGTGTCTAGCCATTTTTCAAGGCAAGCAGGTCTTCATACTCGAGCAAATCTTCTTACAGAATTACTCTTACTTTCAATTTACTGATGATCTTTACAATGCTGCGGTAATTTCTGTACAATGAATTGTAGGCATAGTTACCTCTTAGCTATGTGCTTGAACAAAACGTTATGTAACTACTGCTCAAAGGTGATGTGTGCATATAAAAAGGTAGTTACACAGAATATTATGATAAAGAATAATTATACTTACTATTATAGTATAATGCTAATATATTATGAATCACCATCACAGTCAATAATTGATGTCAAGTAAGAATGATTTCATTGAAGAATAAATATGATCATAATAAATTCTAATCATGACATAACTGGCATTTTCCACGAGAAAACATCTAAAATATCCAGACAGTGGCTTGATATCAATTTTCAAGTCTATAGGCAAGAAAGTAAGGCCAAGAGTTTAAGAATACACAACCATATAAACAAATATACACTTTGTTTATACACCTGTAAATAAAAAAAAGGGTAGAACCCTTTGACATCTTTGATGGCAACGGTTGTTCAAATATTGTTGTCGAAAATATATCTCCCAGCTGTTTCTATTAAGTAGTTGGTTGGTTTTTCAAATAACTCACTTTGTACATCAATGGTTTCCTTTTTCTGTTGAATCCATTCAAAGTTTACATTTGCATAAATATTCAGTGTGTGCATTCTTTTGCTATATGAAAAAAATGCACGAAAGTTTTTTTTTTTTTTTTTCGTGCACACTGAAAAATAAGGGATATATTGTGCTAGGGTGCCTGTTTGAAACTAAGCAAAGACTGCGGGTCGTGCATTGGATATGAAACCGACTAACAATGCCCAAGTTTGCGAAACAGCAATAGGATACAGTTGGCCTCGTCGAAAATGATTTGTAAAACTGTTCAGAATACGCATTGGGAAAGGTAAAACGTTGGAGAGAAAAAAAAACAAATAAGTAAATATATATTTAGATTAAATTAAAACAAAAAGAGGCAACCTGTTCGATCTGAAAATGGCCAAAAATGTAAGAATTTGAGATTAGAAAATTCAGATAAAATTTACAAGACGTATGCGAACATAAGCTTGCCAGACATTCTATTTCTTTTTTTTTTCTTCTCCCGTTTTCTTCGCTTTCTCGAGATACGCATTTATTATTTTTATTCTCGTCGTTTCCTTCCTGCTATTTTTCGACTTAAATAATCTTTAGAGTGCGTACGCATGAACTTCCTTCCTCGTTATATAAGTGGAGCTCTCATGCAGTTGTCTCCCCTTTGTTTTTTTTGTTTTTTTGTTAGTTTTTTTTTTAAATTTGT